>JAWPHD010004975.1:0-173834 GCA_037043455.1 Cyrtodaria siliqua
ATGCCAGGGTCGTCGTTTGACAGTTTTTGGGGTCGAAATTCGGCCCCATTCCCCTCCCCTAAATGTATATATTTCCCCCCTTTTCCTGTGAAAAATTCTCTTTAAAAAAAAAAAATATATATATTAGAAATTGTTTAACTCCAAAACAGGAAAACAGCATACAATTTGCAATTTGGAATGGTAAATTCTTGGTACCACTTAATTCTTAGAAATTCCCCTTTGATATGAAAACAACGCAACATTTTCCTTCCTGAGGGCCCTGGCCTCATTCCCACAAAGTGAAGGGAGGGCCCTGGATGCTGAACCACTGCATTTTTTTCTATGAGTATTTCTAAATATTGCGACAAAATCGACTCCATTAGCGCAGGTAAATCGTAATATTTTAACATTGCGAAAGCAGTCAACATGTTAATGTATTTAGTTTTTGTATTGAATAGGCCAGTTTAATCAAAAAGATGACACAAAAAATCTTCAATTATAGGTTTAAATACATTAAATCAACCGGATATGCTCGCCTGGTGCAGTCGAAAGAAGTTATTTTATAAGTGCTATTTTTTCAACAACAAAAAAATGTTTAGTGCATTTTCATGTTTCAATTTTCATCTCAGGTGTGAATCGCCAGAGATTAAAGTTTGGATCTCCGACAACGATTAACAAACGACTGAAATTATTGTAATGTTTTAAAGATTCAAGATTCTTTATTAAGTAACGTAAACATTACAATGTTTCTTGTTACGTGATACAATGAATGATATTATATACAACAGTCAGTCATGATAAGTATGTGCATAGACATGAAGGCAATGAGCAGAACATGATTTATACGGAAAAGATATACAAACAGATATTGTACGTGAGGTTGTACTAAGTACATTGAAAAAAATAATAGAACAATGCAATGTGTATGTATGTACATATACACATATTGAAATATCATGAAGAACGTTAAAGCATATAGATGTGCAAAAGATGGTGTTGTATATACTTTAGGTGAGATTTACAGTACATTTTCATGACGATTAACTATGTTTTGTCGAATAATTGTCGCTTGATATACAAATTTACAAAGTTTTGAGATAACAGAGAAACTAACAGACTGCATTAGCTCAATAAATTTATAAACGCTTGGTCTAACAAAGTAACGTGATTTAATATATTATTTTCGAATGTCAGTGTATGCTAGACATATACAAATAAAGTGGTATTCGTCTTCTAGATCACCAGAATTGCAAATTAAACAGTAGCGTTGATCATGGTCGATTATGTTAACACCATAACGACCTGTTTCAATCCGCAGTTGATGCGAAGACAGTCTTACCTTAGTAAGTGCAATACGAAATTTCTGTGGTATTTTATCGAGATAATACTCATAATTGAAAGTGGTCTTAAATAGTCTGTATGTACACAAAGTGGGTTATATTGTGATGATTTTAAGATTTATCTTGGATATAATCATTTAATATGCTGTAGAATTTTTTTACGCACGGTTTTATTGTTCTAGTAAGTACCTACCATAGAGCCATGATTCATGTGCCTTTAGTAATAGGTAGGACCCCGTACCGACCATTGTACACACTTTTCCGTATAAATTCCATAGAAAAGCCTTCAATATGGAAACTTAACCCCACCCAACTCACACACCTGACAATTTCCAGTAAACTTTGCTCATTTGTGTCAGTCGTGGGCGTGTCAAATCCAACTACACTGTATTCTTTTCTTTGCTGAAAAGTGAAGTCGTACACAGATTTCCTAGATCGAGGAGCTATTCTTCTCTTTGGTGAGTTTATGGATGCACGTGTGGTATTTAAGGTTTAGTAGAATTGAATTGAATTGAATGTTGTTTAACGGCTCCTCAACACAGTATAGGTTATTTAGAGCCGCCCCAGAGATAGGGGAAGCCCCAGAGAGAGGGGAAGGATACATAGGAATCCGGGAACCTGCCCTACTCTTATTATCGAATAGATTCCTATGGTTCTTTAACGTGCTCGGAGGATAGACCGACGGACGAGGCTAAGGGAAAGTGTCTTGCCCAAGAACACACCGACGGAACTCAGTGGCACCACGGAGTATTGAACCCGGGGCCTCCGGTTACAAATCCGCCGCGAAAAACGGCGGTTGTTTATGCCGGCTTTGCTTGATATTTTCAGAAACTATATTGATTGGGTCGACCCTGATACCTACCTATACTATAAAGGATCGTATCGTGGCTCTTATGGTAGGTACCCAGCTATGGTAGGTACCCACCATAAGAGCTATGATTCGTGCAGCTGTTTAGTCAACCCCCACAAAATCACAAAGTTATTGTTTAAGTTTGATTTAGATCCATCCTTTACAATGTTGTCGTTTTAAAATCCAATTGTACATATATGATAACTACATGTCGGTGGCAAATGAAGAATTAATTTACAATTAATCACAAGAGATATACCTGTGTCATCGAGTAGTTTGCAAATGGCAACATTTCATATAAGGGAAATAACTTCGGGATGACTGCCGATCTACAAACAGAACTAAGCGTTGATTGTGTAATTCAATCGATACTAAGTTTTTTTATAAGCTTTAAAAAATCCTTGACTATACCCAGGGCTTTATATTTGACAATTATTATCCCAGCTATATACCAGAGATGTTATAAACCACTTTTTAGACTTCTGACTATACCTAGCATTTAGCATTCAAATTGGTATTTGTATTGCGATAACACTGATTGCAGAAAGCAGTAGATCTATTTGTTTCATATGAAAACGTGGAGAATAGGCCTATAGGCCCCTAGCCAATTAGTCGTTTCGTCTCGAACTTATTAATGTTGCTGATGAAGTGTATAATTTAAGAAATAACATATTTTCAGCGGGTTTATATTGTCCCAGATCAATACCTGGTGGGCGGGACTTGAAGACCATCGATACCAAGGGCCGTAGGCCCGCGGTTTCGATGTGTTTTAAGTACCATTGAACGACAAACCGTGATATATTACAAGATAATTCACCGTAAACGATGTTCTATTTCTATTCTAATACCCCTAAAATGTGAAAATAACGGAAACATCTGAAATATTTCGCATTGCTTTGCTTACTCTCCTAACGTTGCAAACGTTAGTGATATCTTTCGCATTGCCTTGCTTATTCTCCTAACGTTGCAAACGTCTTCTAACGTTGCAAACGTTACAGTGATATATCGTTGAATATAACAAGATATTTTAAACTAGGCTATATAGTGCGGGTGTATTACAATCATGTATTGATACTGTGATAACTGATGGGATTTCTGCCAACAATTATTGTCAAATGCTTAATTATATAATACATATACATTTTTTCATTCGCAATCTATTTTTAATTTTACCAATTGTGTGTTATAACTTGAACATCGTTCATGGTTCTTTTACCTGAATAAAATTAAATTGTATTGGAGTTTCGTATTTGTTCATGAAACCAATACGAATGAAGATAAGATTCATTTTATCATATATGACACTATTTGTTCGAGTAATTCACCAAACAGTTGGCGCCTTGTATATTATTGTAAAGTGCGTTAAGGCATCATCAGATGGCATTACACATGTGCAAATATAAAAAGATGTAAAGAAAGAAACATTATGCACGAAACTAACTAGAACTGTCACTGAAGGTGATGAATACCCCCCGTTTAAATTCCAAATCAAACAAAGGGACATAATTTTGTAATACATATTTGAGATATGCAAGTATTAAACATGTGTAACGGGACGCGACGCGACGGGACAAAATGTGATAAGTGACGGGACGCGACGGGATGCTACGGACAACGAGATTCATATATAGACCCCACTTCACTTTGTTACTGGAATATCATGGATACAAATGTGTCCAATGCCCTGCTTTAGGCCTTAACGCTGTCGGTCACATAAAAGCAATCCATTAACTGTAAATGTATGTCAAGTTCGTTCTCAAAAACAAGTGGTCCATGACCTTGAAACGCTCTCCTGAAGAGTTTCAGAGAAGTAGTTGCCACGTGTTTTTCCTGTATTATTCTGTAAACAAAGATGGCTGCTGGTGGCCATGTTTGATGTAAAATAAAACAAGAGCACCGCCTTACTGGGCATTATACGCCCGTTTCCTAAAGTGTTTATGTTAAAAGCATTTTCTAGATGTCAGGTCAATGTAACCCTTACCTTTGACCTTCTAACAAAACAGCTGGGAAGGAATCTGTCATGATCGGGTCACAGTGACGTTGACATCTGACCTACTAAGCTTAGTTACAATTAATAGAGTTGTTTTTTAACATGGGTACTATTTCTGTAAAGTTTCAAAATTGTAGGTCTAATAGTTACAGTGAGGAAAATGTCTTAGGATTCAGTCATTGTCAGTTCAATGTGACCTTGATGACCTACTGAACCCAAACGTAATAGGCTTCTTTCCTGACAATATGAAGACCATGATGACCTTGACCTTTGACTTACCAAGCCCAAAAGTGATAGGGTTCCTCTTCTCAGCACTTGGAAAATGTACTGGTGATCTTGACCTTTGATATAGTGACTCCAAAAGCAACAGGGTTCCTCCTATGACCAAACGCAATGTATCTATGAAGTTTCATGAGTGAGTGTTGTGGTTTCACAGTTATTTGGAGGAATGTGCATTATCATATAAGGTCATGGTAACCTTGACATTTGGCCTACTGACCCAAAAGACAATATGGTTCTTTCTCTTGCCAACGTCAATGCACATATGAAGTTTCATCAGTGGGGTTGTTATGGTTTTGATGCTATCGCGCAGAATGCATAGCACCACATAAGGTCATAGCGACCTTGACCATTGACCTGCTAACCCCAATGAAATATAATATTTTCTCTTACCAAGGGCAATGTACCTAAGAAGTTTCATGCGTATAGGTGTTATGGGTTTGAAGTTATCCCACGAAATGCCTATTTCCATATAATGTCACGGTGACCTTGACCTTTGACCAAATGATCCAAAATCAATAGGGTTCCCCTTTCACTAACGTCAATATACGTATAAATGTTTTGAGTGTGTGTGTGTGTGTTATAGTTCCGAAATTATCGCGAGAATACCTATTCCCATATAAGGTCATGGTCATGAAGTTTCATAAGTGTGGGTATTATGGTTTCGAAGTTATCAGATGGAATGTCTTTTTCCATATCAGGTCACTGTGACCTTGACCTTTGACCTACTGGCCCCAAAAACAATAGGATACCACCTCTTAACTAGGGCAATGCAGCTAAGCTTTATGAGTTTAGGTGTAACGGTTTTGAAGTTATTGTGTGGAATGCATATTTCAAAATAAGGGCACTCTTTGACCTACTGGCCCAAAAGAAATTAAGCTCCTGCTTTCAACAACGGCGATGACCTATGGAGTTTCATGAGTGTAGATTTTACGGTTTTGAAATTATCATGTGGAATTCATATTTCCATATAAGGTGATTGCGACCTTGACCTTTGACCTACTGACCCCAAAAGCAATAGGGTTCCTCCTCTTACCTAGGACAATGTACCAATGAAGTTTTATGAGCACAGGTGCTACTGTTTTGAAGTTATTGTGCGGAATGCATATTTCCATATAAGGTCACTGTGACTTTGACCTTTGACCTACTGGCCACAAATGCGATAGGGTTCCTCTTCTCACCTAGGGCAATGTACCTATGAAGTTTTATGAGTGTAGGTGTTGTGATTTGAAGTTACAGTGACCTTGACCTTTGACCTACTGGCCCCCAAAACAATAGGGTTCATTCTCTCACCTAAGGGCAATGTACCTATGAAGTTTTATGAGTGTAGGTTTTACTGTTTTGAAGTTATTGTGAGGAATGCATATTTCCATATAAGGTCACTGTGACCTTGACCTTTGACCTAATGGCCACAAATGCGATAGGGTTCCTCTTCTCACTTAAGGCAATGTACCTAGAAGTTTTATTAGTGTAGGTGTTATGATTTTGAAGTTATTGTACTGAATGCATATTTCCATATAAGATCAATGTGACCTTGACCGTTGACTTACTGGCCTCAAAAACAATAGGGTTCCTCCTCACACCTAGGGCAATGTACCTATGAAGTTTTATGAGGGTATGTGTTATTGTTTTGAAGTTTCTGTGCGGAATGCGTATTTCCCTATAAGATCACTATGACCTTGACCTTTGACCTACTGGCCCCCAAAACAATAGGGTTTCTCCTCTCACCTAGAGCAATATACCTATGAGGTTTCATCAGTGTATGTGTTATGGTTTCGAAGTTATCGTCCAGTTTTTCTATAGAAGGTCAGATGACCGTGATCTTTGACCTACTGACCCACAAACAATAAGGATTCTCCTCTCATCTTGGACAATGATCCTATGAAGTTTCATGAGTGTAGGAGTTATAGTTTCGAAGTTATCGTCCGGTGACCTTGACCTTTGACCTAATGATACGGAAAACAATAGGGATCCTCCTCTCAACCAGGTCAATGTACCTATGAAGTTCCATGAGAGTAGGTGTTATGGTTTTGAAGTTATCATCCGGAATGTGTTTGTCTATATACCTTGACCTTTGACCTACTGACCCCAAAAACAATAGGGATCCGCCTCTCACCTATAGAATTGTACCTATGAAGTTTCATGAGTGTCTTCCGGAATACGCAATTGTTTACGGACAGACAGACGGACAATCCATACCATAATATGTCCCGTTTTTCAAACGGGCAAATAAATATGCTTAGGACCAACTTCATGCTATGCTAGTCATTTTGGTAAAGGTACCAAATTAATAACATATTGTCACCACAAACTTGTACTTTTAAAATCTATTTTTAGATGTGGTGGCCATCTTGATTTTTACTTAGGACCAACTGGTAATCAAGAGCAACATTCCTATAAAGTGTAATGAAAATCCATTAGGCAGTTTCAGACGAACAGTTGTCTTTTGTTTAGGATCAACTACATGTCATGCCAGTCAATTTGGTAAAGGTTCCAAATCAATATCCCTTATAGTTTTTGAGAAGTAGTCGCCAAAAAAAGTGTGTATTTTTAAAATCTATTTTTAGCTGTTTGAAATTATGGCCGAAACTGATTTTTACTTAGGACCAACTAGACACCAAGAGCAACATTCCTAAAAAGTTGCATAAAAATCATTCCAGTTTTTCAGAGGAGTAGTCTCCACAATATTTTCCTATATTACTATATATAACTAAACAAAGATGGCCACTGGTGGCCATGTTTGACATCGAATCAAAATGATTTTCATCAAGGACAAACATTATGTCATGATGATCATTTTAGTAAAGGTCCTATATCAGTATCACTTATAGTTTCGAGGGAGTCGCTACAAACTTCGTTTTCAAAAGTCTATTTTTAGCTTTGGTGGCCATCTTGGATTTCACATCAACCCGAAATTTTGCTAGGATAAACTAGACTTTATGGGCAACATTCCTGTAAAGCTTCACAAACATCCATTAGTTGTTCCACAGTAGTAGTTGCCACAATATTTTCCCATATAACTCTATGTAAACAAAGATAGTCACTGGTGGCCATGTTTGACGTTGAAGCAAAACGATTTTCATTAAGGACGAATGTTATATCATGCTGATTATTTTAGTTAAAGTCCCATATCAGTATCACTTATAGTTTCGGAGAAGAAGTCGCTACAAGCCTCCTTTTTAAAAAATCTATTTTTAGCTTTGGTGGCCATCTTGGATTTTACATCAACCTGAATTTTTGCTAGGATCGACTAGACCTTATGGGCAACATTCCTGCAAAGTTTCATGAAATCCATCTAGCACTTTCAGAGTAGTCGCCACAAAAAAAAGAAGAATTTACGGACAAACGACGGACGGCTCACACATGGTATAAGTTCTGCTGATCTGTGATCAGTAGAGCTAAAAAAATAAGTAGACACATGTTAGCGACATGTTGTCACGTTGATGTGTGTATAAATTTTGAAAGATGACTGTAACTGTGTGGATTAAACTAGCAGAGTATGAACCATCGATCAAGGTCATTCACACCGACCTACTTATGGTTTGAACATGTTGCCGTCATGCAGTAAGTTTGTATAATGTAAGTGTTATAAAGTTTGAAAGCTGTATGGCAGTTATTATATGAGAAATGTACTAAATGAAACATTAGGTCCACTCCACTTCATGGCGGGGCATAACCAGTTGTCACTGCAAAAAATAACTTGAAAAACTATTTCTGAATAGGTTTAATACCAGTACACAATAAATTTAAATCCCACACTGAGATATCTGAAAACAAACACGAGTATTTGCACTGTCTGTTTATAAATGACTGCACTATTGCAGAAAATGTAATTCATCATCGATCAACAAACATTCAGGATGGCATCTACCTGTTCATTTTTGTCAAATAGCGAACTGTTGTTTTTTTTTAACTTTTGTTCGGGTGTGTCGACCATTTTTCAATATTGGATGACTGTTTACTTGTTTCTCTTCTAATGCATTCATTACATCTATTACCAATGGATGAAACTGTGCTAGTGTCTTAGTCGGTATTTAATGTATTAATCAAAAAATACATTTCATAATTCAAATCGGAACCGGAAGTCGATTACCAGAAAATTTAAAAGACTATCAAAATGGGCCTACGAAAGTAGGTCTCGAATTTGTACGCTAACTGTACACTATAGTTCAGTGGCGTACCACCAGACTGGGAAAACATTTCCAAAAGGGCCCAAGAAACCAACGGTTTGAACTGGCCTCGAAGACAGTGTAAACAGTGTAAAAAAGAGAAATCTTTACCATTAAGAAACTGAAAGGGAGGGAGTGCAGCGACTGACCGTGGTTTCTTAGTAGTGAAGATTTCTCTTCATAGACTCTATCTGGCTTAGTGTTTACAATAGGTTTTATCGATAGTCTCTATATAGGTCACACTCTAAACCACGAAGAGCGCAGGTAGTAAAATCTTCATGAATAAATAGGTGCAAGTATTTCAGTACGTCAGAAAAAGTACATTAACGTGACGTCCATGATGTTATAACACTAGTGGAATATCGAAAATATTGAATGGTGTTATTACACTCCCACACCGCATGTTATGTGATAATATGATGTATGAGTGGGACATAGGGACATTACCATCACCTCATTTCAATTCACAATGACTAAGGCTAATACAACAGGCTGGTATCAGTCCTTATGTCTGATATCTGACAATTACTATAGCGTCTGTCGATTAGTGAACAGGGCAATTTTCTCCATATAATCACCAAGCCCACACCAAAATTACACTTGCAAGTAATCATTGACAAGTGGGTGTATACTATATTCCGATACAAAGATATACACCCAGATTCACAAACACTGATCCAGTAGAAATGAAGATAATAACAACATGACGTAAATTAATCCGGATGTCGATGCTGCTGCGTAAGCTCTCTTACTCTTCAAACAGTTGAGCTAAAATGTTTTGTTTTATATTCATTCCATGAACATTTCTGTGCAGTTTCTCATATCGTTCTTTGTCATGAACTGATGGACTTTTATGTGTAGTTTCTACTCACTATTCTTAGCCATTAACTGATGTCTTGTTTTATATTCATTCTGAACCATGGACTTTTATGTGTAGTTTCTACTCACTATTCTTAGCCCTTAACTGATGTCTTGTTTTATATTCATTCTGAACCATGGACTTTTATGCGTAGTTTCTACTCCCTATTCTTAGCCTTTAACTGATGTCTTGTTTTATATTCATTCTGAACCATGGACTTTTATGCGTAGTTTCTACTCACTATTCTTAGCCATTAACTGATGTCTTGTTTTATATTCATTCTGAACCATGGACTTTTATGTGTAGTTTCTACTCACTATTCTTAGCCTTTAACTGATGTCATGTTTTATATTCATTCTGAACCATGGACTTTTATGCGTAGTTTCTACTCACTATTCTTAGCCATTAACTGATGTCTTGTTTTATGTTCATTCTGAACCATGGACTTTTATGCGTAGTTTCTACTCACTATTCTAAGCCATTAACTGATGTCTTGTTTTATGTTCATTCTGAACAATGGACTTTTATGCGTAGTTCCTACTCACTATTCTTAGCCATTTTTTAACTGATGTCTTGTTTTATGTTCATTCTGAACCATGGACTTTTATGCATAGTTTCTACTCACTATTCTAAGCCATTAACTGATGTCTTGTTTTATGTTCATTCTGAACCATGGACTTTTATGCGTAGTTTCGGGATCGGGTCAGAAATATGGCCTCTAGAGTGTACACAAGGTTTTTCAAGTATTTGACCTAGTGACCTAGTTTTTGACCCTGTGTGACCCATTTTCGAACTTTAGCAAGCTATAATTGAGACAAATATTCTGACAAAATTGCATCAAGATCGGGTCAAAAATATGGCCTCTAGAGTGTACACACGGTTTTTCCAAAGTTTGACCTAGTGACCTAGTTTTTAAACCATGTGACCCATTTTTGAACTTGACCAAGATATAATTAAGGCAAACATTTTGACAAAGTTTCCTTAAGATTGGGTCAGAAATACGGCTTCTAGAGTTTACACAAGGTTTTTCAAGTATTTGACCTAGTTTTTAACCCCATGTGACCCATTTTCAAACTTGACCAAGATATAATTAAGACAAACATTCTGACAAAGTTGCATCAAGCTCGGGTCAAAAATATGGCCTCTAGAGTGTACACAAGGTTTTTCCAATACTTGACCTAGTGACCTAGTTTTTAACTTCATGTGACCCATTTCCAAACTTGATCAAGATATATTTAAGATAAACAATCTGACAAAATTTCATCAAGATTGGGTAACAAATATGACCTCTAGAGTGTACACAAGTTTTTTCAAGTATTTGACCTAGTGACCTAGTTTTTGACCCCACATGACCCATTTTTGAACTTGACCGAGATTTCATTGAAACAAACATTCTGACAATGTTTCATCAAGATAGGGTCAAAAATATGGCCTCTAGAATGTACACACGGTTTTTCCAAAGTTTGACCTAGTGACCTAGTTTTTAAACCATGTGACCCATTTTTGAACTTGACCAAGATATAATTAAGACAAACATTTTGACAAAGTTTCATCAAAATTGGGTCAGAAATACGGCTTCTAGAGTGTACACAAGGTTTTTCAAGTATTTGACCTAGTGACCTAGTTTTTAACCCCATATGACCCATTTTCAAACTTGACCAAGATATAATTAAGACAAACATTCTGACAAAGTTGCATCAAGCTCGGGTCAAAAATATGGCCTCTAGAGTGTACACAAGGTTTTTCCAATATTTGACCTAGTGACCTAGTTTTTGACCCCACATGACCCATTTTCGAACTTGACCGAGATTTCATTGAGACAAACATTCTGACAAAGTTTCATGATGATTGCATCAGAAATGTGGCCTCTAGAGTGTACACAAGCAAAAGTTAACGGACGGACGGACGGACTGACGGACGACGGACGACGGACGACGGACAACACACCATCCCATAAGCTCTGCTGGCCCTTGGCCAGTAGAGCTAAAAATAAGTAGACACATGTTAGCGACATGTTGTCACGTTGATGTGTGTATAAATTTTGAAAGATGACTGTAACTGTGTGGATTAAACTAGCAGAGTATGAACCATCGATCAAGGTCATTCACACCGACCTACTTATGGTTTGAACATGTTGCCGTCATGCAGTAAGTTTGTATAATGTAAGTGTTATAAAGTTTGAAAGCTGTATGGCAGTTATTATATGAGAAATGTACTAAATGAAACATTAGGTCCACTCCACTTCATGGCGGGGCATAACCAGTTGTCACTGCAAAAAATAACTTGAAAAACTATTTCTGAATAAGTTTAATACCAGTACACAATAAATTTAAATCCCACACTGAGATATCTGAAAACAAACACGAGTATTTGCACTGTCTGTTTATAAATTACTGCACTATTGCAGAAAATGTAATTCATCATCGATCAACAAACATTCAGGATGGCATCTACCTGTTCATTTTTGTCAAATAGCGAACTGTTTGTTTTTTTGAACTTTTGTTCGGGTGTGTCGACCATTTTTCAATATTGGATGACTGTTTACTTGTTTCTCTTCTAATGCATTCATTACATCTATTACCAATGGATGAAACTGTGCTAGTGTCTTAGTCGGTATTTAATGTATTAATCAAAAAATACATTTTATAATTCAAATCGGAACCGGAAGTCGATTACCAGAAAATTTAAAAGACTATCAAAATGGGCCTACGAAAGTAGGTCTCGAATTTGTACGCTAACTGTACACTATAGTTCAGTGGCGTACCACCAGACTGGGAAAACATTTCCAAAAGGGCCCAAGAAACCAACGGTTTGAACTGGCCTCGAAGACAGTGTAAACAGTGTAAAAAAGAGAAATCTTTACCATTAAGAAACTGAAAGGGAGGGAGTGCAGCGACTGACCGTGGTTTCTTAGTAGTGAAGATTTCTCTTCATAGACTCTATCTGGCTTAGTGTTTACAATAGGTTTTATCGATAGTCTCTATATAGGTCACACTCTAAACCACGAAGAGCGCAGGTAGTAAAATCTTCATGAATAAATAGGTGCAAGTATTTCAGTACGTCAGAAAAAGTACATTAACGTGACGTCCATGATGTTATAACACTAGTGGAATATCGAAAATATTGAATGGTGTTATTACACTCCCACACCGCATGTTATGTGATAATATGATGTATGAGTGGGACATAGGGACATTACCATCACCTCATTTCAATTCACAATGACTAAGGCTAATACAACAGGCTGGTATCAGTCCTTATGTTTCTACTCACTATTCTTAGCCATTAACTGATGTCTTGTTTTATATTCATTCTGAACCATGGACTTTTATGTGTAGTTTCTACTCACTATTCTTAGCCCTTAACTGATGTCTTGTTTTATATTCATTCTGAACCATGGACTTTTATGCGTAGTTTCTACTCCCTATTCTTAGCCTTTAACTGATGTCTTGTTTTATATTCATTCTGAACCATGGACTTTTATGCGTAGTTTCTACTCACTATTCTTAGCCATTAACTGATGTCTTGTTTTATATTCATTCTGAACCATGGACTTTTATGTGTAGTTTCTACTCACTATTCTTAGCCTTTAACTGATGTCATGTTTTATATTCATTCTGAACCATGGACTTTTATGCGTAGTTTCTACTCACTATTCTTAGCCATTAACTGATGTCTTGTTTTATGTTCATTCTGAACCATGGACTTTTATGCGTAGTTTCTACTCACTATTCTAAGCCATTAACTGATGTCTTGTTTTATGTTCATTCTGAACAATGGACTTTTATGCGTAGTTCCTACTCACTATTCTTAGCCATTTTTTAACTGATGTCTTGTTTTATGTTCATTCTGAACCATGGACTTTTATGCGTAGTTTCTACTCACTATTCTTAGCCTTTAAAGAGGCTCTACCTATATCTTTTTGCCCACCAATTGATATAAACTTTACTTAATTATAAAGAGGACTATGAAAAAGTTAAATGGCAATAATTTCAACCAATGTAATATGCGTTTTGCTGGGGAAAAACAGGACTGAAAAGATCGGATTTTTGAAATTGTATTCGTAATTGTTTTAGACAAGCCGATTGCGGAGGTTTTCCGATCTTATTCGTTTACAATCGGAACTACCTCGTCTGATTAGCGAAGAGTTCCGATCGATTCGTTTGATATCAGAACTGCGCCGAATAGATTGTAATCGCATTGCGCATGTCCGAGAAAATCGTAAAAACTCGTAGTTCTCCGGCAGGAATAAACGGCTGGGCAGCATTTTATTCAAGATATTGTTTTGATCATAATTAATAATTTACAGAACTGGAATTCGAACCATGTTTCTTCTTAGAATACTCATAAAATAGCTTTGTATACATATAAATGCAGTAATATTGAGTATTTAATATTTTACATTAAAAATCGCGTAGATAAAGGTAGTGCCTCTTTAACTGATGTCTTGTTTAATATTCATTCGGAGCCATGGACTTTTATGCGTAGTTTCTACTTGCTATTCTTAGCCTTTAACTGATGTCTTGTTTTATATTCATTCTGAACTATGGACTTTTATGTGTAGTTTCTACTCACTATTCTTAGCCTTTAACTGATGACTTGTTTTATATTCATTCTGAACCATGGACTTTTATGCGTAGTTTCTACTCACTATTCTTAGCCTTTAACTGATGTCTTGTTTTATATTCATTCTGAACTATGGACTTTTATGTGTAGTTTCTACTCGCTATTCTTAGCCTTTAACTGATGTCTTGTTTTATATTCATTCTGAACTATGGACTTTCATGTGTAACTTCATGTTGTAAGATTGTGCAAAACTTTTGCCGCACACGCTACAGAAATGTTTGTGTGGGAGATGGGTTTTCTCGTGCTTCTTCACACATTCCATGGTCTTGAACGCCTTACCACAGTAACTACACACCTGAAAATAGGAATGACCATGATGAGGAATATTGGTAAAACATTTATTAGGCCATAATAAATTAATTGCTAGTTTCTCAACCAAATTTATTTCATAATAGGTGCGGAGAGGTGGGTGGGGGGTGAAATTTTATTTATTTTATTTTTTATTTTATACGACAAATGGAAAATAGCCTCGGCACAAGGCAAAAATAGTAAAACATACTACTGCGTACTTCTAAGATTGAAAACACATTTTTAATAGTGTTTCACACTTTCAGCAATTTTTTTTATTAATCTTTTTTTTTGAAGAAATAAAAATTACCGGGGCGGAATAAAAAAAATGGGGGCGGGCGGGGATGAGAACCTAGCAATTAATTTATTATGGCCTTAGTGAAAACAAAGTGTGATTACTATACGCCTCCGTTTCTTGAGTATATTATACATATTTAAGTGACGCACCCTAATGTTTTTTCAGTAATATATTGCAACGTGACACAGCCTAAATTATATTTTAGCAATGAACTGCAGCAAATTAACCCAGCCTAATTGTTTTTCACAATAAAATGCAACTTGACCCAGTCTATCTGTTTTAATGGGACACACGGCAATCTTGATTTTATGTAAACTTGCAGCATCCCTTTATATTTTCTACATATCTTTCATGTCTGCACTCATTAGTTTTAATTATTAGAATGGTTCAAAGCAAATTGCAAATATTTGCTTATTACTAACTGTGAGATCGATCACATGCAGAACTATAGGAACCAATCTGATTGCAGGTTCATCATTATATCATATAGAGAATAATCAACAGTCTCAGTGTGATATGAAAATATGTAACGATTTTTTTAACTAAATTACAACGTGTTCGTGTGACATATTTTTTGTATCACACCGAGACTGTTGATTATTCTATTTATTATATACCTATCAGTGATTTTTTAAGGATATTTAATTGAAAATACTGCCCCCCACCCTACGCAAGGTGCCCTCACGTATGAAAACATTTGGTAGATTTTGAAATGAGCCGTTAAAATTTGCTGGTTGAATAGCTATCTACAGTACCATTAAAAATAAAAATGGTAAACAAGTAGTCCCGGCAAAGTGATATCGTCACACCAGTGACGATAAAGAACAAGAAGCCCAAGAGGGCCTGTGGATGCTCTACTGGCTAAAGATTACGTACAAGGGGCCACAACTATTGTCAAAAATCATTCAACCAGAACATGGCGATGATTTACACAACTAGGCTTAGTATTGATAATCCTTGCCAAGCTCCGTTGAAATCTGGCCAGAGGTTCAGGAGAACTACCGGTAGTCCGTACAAAGTTAGTGTATTAAAACTTTCAAGAATCATAACTCTGCCAAAATTCACTCAACCGGAACACGGCAATGAAATGCACAACTACGTACTGATCATCCCTTCCAAGATTTGTTGAAATCTGGCCAGGGGATTAGGAGAATTAGTTAGGAGAATTAGTTAGGACAAAGTCTGCAAATATTTCAACCAGAATACAGCAATGACAGGTGCAACTAGGCTTGGTACTGATCATCCCTGCCAAGATTCGCTGAAATCTGGCAAGGAGTTCAGAAGAGACTAATCTGGACAAAGTGTGTGTATTAAAATCCTTAAAGGGCCATAACTCTGCCAAAAATCATTCAACCGGAATATGGCGATGATATGCACAACTAGGTTTGATACTGATCATCCTTGTCAAGTTTCGTTGAAATCCAGCCAGGTGTTCAGGAGAACTAGCCTGGAAAAAGTTGTGTATCAAAAACCTTTAAAGGGCCAAAACTCCGCCAAATTCAATCAACCAGAACACGGTGAGGATATGTACAACTAGGCTTGGTACTGATCATCCATACAAAGTTTCACGGAAATCCAGCCAAATGAAGGCCCTTTCACCCAAATGAGGCAAAATACAGCCTTTTTAAACTAAATCAAGGGCCATAACTCTGGTTTTCGAACTTGTCCAAGCTTTCACTGACAGTAACAATCTTGTAAAGTTTGATCCATGCAAAGTTTCACTGAAATCCAGCCAAATGAAGGCCCTTTCATCATGATGAGGCAAAATATTGCATTTTTAACTAAATCAAGGGCCATAACTCCGCTGTTACTTGTCTCATCTAATTGGTTTTCGAACTTGTCCGAGCTTTTATTGATATTAACAATCTGGTAAAGTTTGGTAAAGATTGGATGAAAAATGAAGGCCCTATTGTCTTAACGAGACAAAATATAGCATTTTTAACTAAATCAAGGTCCGCTGTTACTGATCTGATTTGGCTGGTTTTCAAACTTGTCCAAGCTTTCATTAATATTAGTAATTCGGTAAAGTTTGGTAAAGATCAGTTGAAAAACCAACGCCCTATCGTCTTTACGAGGCAACATATAGCATTTTTAACCAATTAAGGGCCATAACTCCACTGTTACTGGTGTGATCTGGCTGTTTCCTAACTTGTCTGAGCTTTCATGGATATTAACAATCTGTTAAAGTTTGGTAAAGATCGGATGAAAATGAAGACCCTATCGTCTTAACGAGGTAAAAGTTAACGACGGACAACTCGTCATCCCATAAAAATGGTAATGTCACTGGTATGACTGTCACTGGTGTGACAATATCACTTTTGACTGATACTAAAAACCTCTGAAAGGTATATTATTATATATATTTCATATGATTGTTTGGTGCAACTAACCAGAGCATTGTATATTACTTGTCTACTGACCTGAAGATTCAGGGTTCTGACAATATTTAATGATTTTTTAAATTATATGAAGTTAAAATATTGCATGTTACACAAAACAACTACAGCATAAATCTATCTGGATCCTATCATTCTGCATGTGAGTGCTCCACTGTTTAAACTATTGCCCTTAATGTATATAAACCTGAAACAGAATAACAAAGACAAAAACGAAAACTCAACGTATTATTTGAATTATACAAAAGCTAGTTTACAGTCAAAATTAATAAGTTCATTCGGTGAGCTTATTTTACTGCTTGATAAACAAAATTGCTGTGTGTCCCTTTAACAATAAGTTGAAACTTGAACAAATTGTTGTACTGGTTAGGGCCACTTTCCGTCCAAGCCAAGTTTCCTTCATTCTCATTTAAAATCGTTTTTACACTGCAAATTACTAAAAGTTACTACATGTAATTGACAGACGTCTGAAGAACAGAGGAAACAACCAAAAAGTAAATAAGCGGTATAAAAAGGAAAGGAATTTCTCCGAAAATAGTCTTTACTTCGTTATATGGCATTGGGGATGCGGGCGCAAACTGCCACCTTATAAATTATTTAAAAAATAACACTGTTATGATTTCATCTTTTTATCCCACTTCAGCGGACGCAGTTAAAAAATAATGTGATTATATATTTTAACCTAAGAGAGGCCACTCGTAAAACCTGTATCTGTTTGAGTTACATAGAGTTACCCTGTTATAGTGTAAATTGTCATGGAAAGTATTACACTGACGTTACCAGGCGCATTGTTATATAGATCGTGGCGGTGAATGATGGAACAATACAAACATACAATTTCTGCAATGGAATTGTTGAACAGACTTGCAAACATGTTTTAAATTCATAACATTTTATTGTATCATGACCTGGTTGAATCTATAACTCGATAAAAAACATGACGGAAACTGAGCTTGTAAACAAATTGATTTCTCAGTTTTAGTCTTTTTATAAAAAAAGTCACGTGCTACTTTTGATCATTTATATAAAACAAAACTGTTTGGTGTCAGATTTCAAGGAAGAGGTATCCAAATAGAAAGTAGGGGAAAAATTGTCAGGATACATAGATTTGTTTGAAAAATTAGTTTATATTTAACTAAGTGACAGAAAGTGAAAACAAACCTTATATGTTTTCCGTTATTAATTTTTGCTATCAGTTGTAAATATATAATTCAATAAAAAATATTTATCACATAACTTACGGTGTGAGAGTCGAATAACACCATTATATATTTGAGATATACCACTAGCTATATAAGTATGCAAATAAGCCTAGAATGCACGTAAAAAAAAATTGATTATGAATATGATCCAATTCCCACGGTTTATGTCGGTTTCGCGTGTTAAAGCGACAGGCAAAATGCAATAAAAGTCGATATGAGAGTTATGTGATGAATGGAATCTAACATTCGTTCTCTATACTCGTTCTCAATCATTATTGAATTTATTAATTTATTAAACTCGTTAGCAAAATTGATATAATGCTCGGCAAGAGCCTCGCATTATATCATTTTGCCAAATATTTAATAAATTCCATAATGAATGAGTACTGTAAGATCCTCTATATGTTACTAACAATTAGATAGTAAAGCAAGTTCTTTTTCAAGTTCTTTTTCAAGTACTTCAAGTTCTTTTTAAAGCACTAAAGCCGCACATTAATAAATATGTATTATTTACCATTATTCATGTAAAATAATCTAAAAACAACACCATGCTTAAAGGTGCTGTGGAGAACTCTGTAAAACTTTCAGAGTCAGCAAGTTTTTATACCAAGCTATTTTATAAAAAGTACTACATTGGACAGAACATGAGATCCAATTCAGTTTATCGCACACTGTATATGATAATGAAGCATATGATGACTGTTAAACCAGTAAGTATAGATGTCAATCCTAAAACTACTAATAAATGCGGAATTTAATGGGTAAAAGCATGCGGAGTTACATCACTAGAATTTGGTTGATCTTCTGCATGTAATTTAAGAGCAACAGAACTAAACGCAAAATATTCTATGTTGACCTTTTTACCAAGATCAATTATATAACCCACTTTTCATATACCCTGGGTTTCAATCACAATGGTTCCTATAAATCACCAGGATGATTGAACTTAAAAGTGGCCGTGACCTTGACCCACCAGACAAAGCCCTTCATGACGTCAATTTTTACTCGTTTAAATATGTCTGCGAACCCTTGTTTATATATTTTTGATATTATTGCCAGTTTATTTTTTAATTCTTTGAATCCCCAAATATTTTGCCTCAGAGTAGCGTCTTTATATATGGGAATTAGCGCTGACGTTAGCCATTTTTCATCAACAACGCTTGGTCGTCCGGCCTGATTGTCATCATTCGGTGAGTCTCTTCCTTTTCGAAAGGGTTTGTGCCACTTGTAAACTAAAGATCTGGATACAGCCGGGTATTTGCTAGATGAATCTAAGACTTTTTTTGTTTCCATTGGTGTTTTATCCAGTTCAACACACAGTTTTACAATCATACGCTGCTCCGCCCAGAGGTATGACATCGCAGTTTTCCTCTACTTTCAGCCATGACCACCTTATTTAACGCGCTGTTAAACTGATGTTTTGACGTTATCTGTTTCAACATTTTGAAAGAATGACATCAAATGTCGAATTTATGCCATTACAATTTTATACGACGTTAACATGCATTAAAGCCTACAATTTTCAATGATTTTAGAATATTTATTTTGCATTAAATTAGACATATAGGACCTGTGCCGGATACCCCTGACATCAGTTGCCATGGCGAGTGTGTAGTAATTAGTTTGATAAATTGGAAAATAAATTCAATTTTTGACTTGAACCTTTCAGACAGCCTTCATACTTCTAAGTTCCTTTGAGCTCTCTAGTGCAAATACTATGCCTTGCATAACAAGTTAGAGAATTCCAATTTTGTGACAAGCGAAGTCGGCAGCTTCCGCATGCTACTGACCTCGATCAACGGTTCACCTCGTGAGACACTGCTGTCGATCAATTTTAACACGGCTGTGGGAAAATGCATGTATCTAACTGCACATGGTGTATAAAATGTACATTCGACTCGACTTACTAGTATTCTGTCCAGACTCTATTGTGGCCATCCTTTAAGAGCATTATCAGGTTATGTGGCGGAGGGACCCAATTATTTCGAAAAGTCATGTTTCATTTCACTACGCGACACAAAATGAAGTTATATAAATCTAAAACAATAACACGTATGGTCCTGAGCAGAAACAATGAGGGCAGAACAAATGTTGACAGGTCAATCTGGTGACCAGTTTTCATTGGACAACAGTTACACGCTGTCACATCTCGGGCCAATCGGAACTGATCAAGCAGGCTCTCAAAAGGCCACATTTGATCAGGGTCTTGATGCGCTTTAAATTCATCATGTCCGGGTAAACGCTTGTCATTTTTAACGGGCGAAAAAGTTCAAGACGGTACAACACAGAAGAAATTTTGATTCGCCGCAAAGTGGAGTTTCTCTAACTTGTTGTGCAAGGCGTAGTAGTTTCTGAGAAAGTGATATAATCGCAAAACTGAATGTTAACACGCTCGTCGCTGGAAAATTAACACCTATGTCTCTCTTTTCCTTTTTTTGGAAATAGCGAGATAAAAATGTTTATATGAAGTATGTATTTGCCAAATTCATTTTCCATACCTTATTTCTGACATCTGAGTGTACATATTTGTTGTGGGTTCTCAACTCCTCCAGCCGTTTGAAAGACCTGTCACACTGCAAACACTGGTGTGTTTTTGACTCTGCTCATGAAAAGTAGGAAACACATTTGAATAAGGTCTGTCCCCTGTGTTTTTAAAACATATTGCACATTTTTCTTTATATACTACTCAAAATTTGCTAAGGATCACTTTTTTGCTGTCTAAATTTCTTGCTGAAATAAATAGCATTATTTCTATTTTAAATGAAATTATTTAGGTCAGTGTATGATCATGTGATGTCATGACTTGATTCAAATTGCGGAATTGTTGAAGTATATCGTTATTGCGAATTAATTTCTAATAAAATTATATGGAAGAATAAAAGTGATCCTTAGCAAATTTTGAGTAGAATATATATTTCTCCATTGTTGGTCATTTACATTGGTTTATGAAGGAAAAAATTATTTTCTAACAATTAGGTCTAAACCTTTCTCGCCTCTCACTGCTGCAAGTTCGAATCCCACTGGGATCTCGACTTGTCAATTGAAAAAGTGTCGATTCTTATGGATGGCAGGAGGTATACAGTAAAGGTTCTACCCAGGAAAAAGTGGGTAGTCTGCCTTAATCATAAAAAAAATCTACCATCATATATAGCCTAAAATGTGCTGAAAACACCATTTAACAAACCATATTTTTCTTAATATAAACATATACAAGCCATGTCTTCATTCTAGGTGACTTACATTAGGTTATAAAGAGATACTAGGTTTTTCATTTTGACAATCTACAGCATGCATAGCGCATACATTCCAGTATATATATAGAGGATATTTGTTTGTTTTGAGTGAATATAGGATTGATTTTCATCGAGAAGTGAGAAAACTTATATTTTCATGAGTGCTTCAGTCTGCGAAATAAACACATAGTCCGAGCCCGAGGCTAAAACTTTTTCGTACGGACTATCAAACTGCTACAAATACATAGTCCGATCGGACCATTAGAAAAAAGTCTTTGTGGGCTTTACGTGAGATGGAACGTCAGACTACACCGGGGAGGAGTATGAAAGCCTGTACATTACGACTTCGATATAAATTGTTGATATTATTTATGTAGCTCGTCCTTGTGTTATTTTGATTTTCTTTTCCAACTAGTTGGTTCTTTAGTTTCGGACTATGAAATTCCGTTTCGGACTATACTATTTTCTTAGAATGGCTAAATCTTTTTCGTGCAGACTGGTGCTTTAGAACGAGTGAAAATATTTGAGTTTTCTCACTTCGAGATGAATATAAATCCTATGTGTATATTCAAGACCAACCAACAAATATTCTATTTATTATATACTGACAACCCGGAAATGTATGCAGAAAAAGTACAATACGCCAAAACAATGACGTCAACAATACAATTTTAACAACATCAACAGTTGCATGATGTCATTTTGAGTGGAAATATGTTATATTTTATTTTAATCATAAAATCCACTATTTCACTGGAAAGTATGTAATAAAGAAAATATATCTATACTGCATCAAACAATAGGTTGTTTTAGTGCATTCAAGAAATATTGTTTTCATGAAAGTTATCTGAACTAGAACTAACACTGAAGGGGATTAATACCTCGGCATAAATTCTAAATTAAACAAAGGGCTATTATTAGTTATTGGGTTTGTTACTGACCCCCTACAGAAATATGTGGGGTCAGCCAGATATATAGGGGGACTCGGCGACCCCTTACAGAAATATGTGGGGTCAGTAAGATTTATAGGGGGCGAGGCAATAGCCGAGTCCCCCTATATATCTGGCTGACCCCACATATTTCTGTAGGGGGTCAGTAACAAACCCAATAACTGATTTATTGCATCGAGCACCTTTTTTAAGGCAAAAGATATTTAACCCATTTTAATGAAGCGTCAACGTCATTGAGACGTTCGTGCAATTTGACGTCATGATGTCTGATGTCACGACCGGTACAGTTTAAAAACATTTTTAATTTATATCTACTTATTATGTTTGTTACTAACACCTTAAAGAACTATTTGCAAATGATTTAAACTTTGAATCGAAATTGTAGTCCATATTGTTTTAGTGACCCTCTATGAAATCTACTGACCCACTATAAAATAACAAAGGGTCACCATGTGACCGCTCTAATCCAATGAAATTCCTAGGATTGTGTGCGAGATATCTTTATTCTGTAAAATATTTAGGCATAAAAATAACAATGGGTGATGTAGAGGGACGTAAGGTCATAAGTTGTTATGTGGATTTAAAGTTTGGGAACAACCCATTCAAATGCAAGCAATAAAATAGTTTTATGCGGCAGGACGTGAAGCCACGGGACAAAACTGTGTTACGTGACGCGACGTTATGGACAACATGATCCCTATATAGCCCCCACTTCACCCCACTTGTAAAAGTGGGGGTATAATTATGATGACGTGCGTTTTAAAAATGTTAACGGATGACGGACAACCAACGGACAACTCGTTATCCCATAAGCTCTACTGGTCTTCGGCCAGCTAATAAATTATCAACTTTTCAACATAGATTTCACAAGACTAACCTGTATGGCACAGCTGGTGTATGCGCAGGCACTTCTTGGACTTGAACACCAGGGGGCACTTGGGGCAGGGCAGATTGCGCTCGGACGTGTGTACGTACTGATGCTGCTTCAGGTAGTGCTTGTTCTTGAAACCTGAGAAACACAAACATTCAGTCTTTTGATAGGACTGATATGCGAGTTTCTATCTACAAAGTTAAAGGCTACTGTGACACCCATGTATTAAGGTTTCACTCATAGGTGGTTGAAACTTACATGTAGCATTGGTTTCACTCATAGGTGGTTGAAACTTACATGTAGCATTGGTTTTACTCATAGGTGGTTGAAACGTACATGTAGCATTGGTTTTACATGAGTATGAGTTCTCAGGTTTCATCTCTATAATGATGTTATCTATACAGCATGATACAGTGGGTTTTATTTTATTTTGTATTATAAGCTACTTGTATGGGTTCCTTATCTTAAAGGAACTAACCTGCCAAATACCAGCAAAATTACACTACAAAACAGTTTATCAAAACTCTATCCAGATGTTAAGGTCATATAAAAATGTATATAAAAGTTTAAGTTTATTAACGGGTTCTTAAAATAACCGTGACTGAATTTATATGCATAAAATTAACTAAGGGTTGGTAACTCTTAATTCAACGCTCCAGTTTTGGGATTGGCCTGGCTGGTTAAAGCCATTTCTATTGTGTCTATAGAGTTTGTTTTCTCAAAATAGCGGTATCATGTAATTTATATACCGGTATATATACCTCGTCGTCAGTAGGTATAGAAACGGTGTGCATATGTTGTAATATATGGCTGTTGTTGGGGGGGATATCTACTTTAATCGATGTAAACTCTAGTTATTTTAAACAAGTTTACATCTTGTTTAGAAACATAAACAATTATCATAAATACATGATTTGTTTGTTTGTTTGTATGGTGTTTTATGTCCTTTTCAACACATTTAAGGTTATAAATTATATGACGGTCAATTATTTTTGTGGTGGAGGCAGACCACCTACAGTACCAGTTCTACCCAGGAATAAATGGGTGGTCTGCCTCCACCATAAAAAATTGACAGTCACACAGCATGAAGAGTACTGAAAAATTACTTAAAACACCAACAATTTATATCAAACTGTAGCACTGTCACATTATAATGGTTTTATTTGTATTTTGATTGATAATTCTAGAAAAATCTTCTAGATCGCCTGAAGTCCTTATAAAATAACATAATACTGTACCTTTCCCGCAGATATCACACACTATACTGTTGGCCTCTGCATGTACATTCTGCTTATGTGTCCGCAATAACGTGATCGTCTTTACCTTCAATCCACACAGCTCACACTCATAGTTACGGATATCCTGGTGTTGGATCCTGTGCGAACGTAGATTTTTGCGCTTGACGAGAGCGCCACATGTTTCACATGGCACCATTTGCTGACTGATAGAGGATGCTCGATTCTCATATCGTAAAGATGGTTTATATTTTGGCTCTTTTGTGACAGTTCTATTCCTTTTCCTAGGTCTTTTTAAACGACCGGTGACTTCTTGCACAGCTTCATCCGACTCGTCTCTATCTGTATCAGGATCTTCTGTGTTAGTTTCTTCCATAGCAGCATCAGTTCTATCATCCACATTGTCATCATAGTTTTCATCATTAATTCCAACATCGTTATTATCATTTTCATCATCAGTATCAACATCATCATCCGACTTTACCAAGTATCTCAACCGCCTTTGTTTTTGATCGAGGTAACGCTGATATTTTCTTCTCCATTGGTCAACGTAATTTATATGTTCATTTGTATCATTTTTTACAATTGTTTCACTATCCCCTTCATGTTTCGTTGTACCGGTAATGGTATTATCAGTCATTTCAGTATCGGCTTCATCAGCAACATCATCAATTATTGTAGCATCACTATCATACTGATCCTCTTTAAAATCTTCATCAGATTTTTCATTATCAGTTACAGTATAATCATCAACAGTATCTTCTTTATCGTTGATATAACCGTCGGGTTCAGTCTTAATTTTACAACTATTACGAACCAATTTATTTACAGTTAGACCAGAATGGGGAATTTTAGATTTATCTGCAATGTATTTACGATTCATTTTTGTTATCGGTTCTAAGCTCTCATGAAATATGATACGATTCCAAATATCTTTTTTGGACGCAGACCAAATAATTTGGTTTTCATCAATGGATCTGGACTTCCGAAAACTAGCATTTCGTTGCGGTGGTAATATCGTTCTGTTTTCAGCATCATAATGAAAATCAGATAGATGTTCAATATCGGTGACATGAACGTGCAACGAACACAACGACGGAAAGGCTATTGCACAGACCCCACAGGTAAATAGTGCATTTTCTTTCATTTTTACATCTTTATCACAGATATGTAAATATTTCTCAGTTTGTTCTTCATGCTGTAATTTCAGATGTATAAAATATTCTGCGATTTTGTCATATTTCTCAAAACACAGTCCGCAAACAAAAGGGAATAGTGACATTGTCTCACTGATCTCAGATATGTTTTCACTGTCCTCAATATCGGTTAATTCATCTAAACTGTCTTCAACAGGTTTTCTAAAATTTCTTCTCGTACTATTAGTTAACTGTTTTTCGGATTTTGTTTCCATATCAGCTTCAGAGAGTGTCAATATTTTTCTTTGTTTAGGACTATATGCATATATACTACCATTATTTCTATTTCCAGATTCTGAATTCACAGATTGTTTTTCAACTTTATTTCTTCGATTCTTCTTAGGATGTCTACTGCATATATATGTACTATTGTTGCTATGAATTTCTAATTTATGTGATGGCGAAAGAGTTTTGGAAAAATCAGTGGAAGAAGGATACTTTTCTTGCCTCACACTTTTATATTTTGGATCAGAACTGTCAGATACTGCCGAACTATATGGTGATTCCAAAGCAATAGTCTGGTTATGAGATGTGAAGGGATATAGTTCAACATTAACTGGTGGAGTGTTAGTTCGATCCAGCATTGTACAACTGTGCTGCTCCATTACTGGCACAGACGGGGATGCAGTCCAAGATGGTGAATCAAAGCTGGGTTGTTCCATTACTGGCGCAGACCGGGAAGCAGTCCAAGATGATGAATCAGAGCTGGGTTGTTCCATTGCAGAAAAATTGTACGGCCTAGTTCCTATTCTGAAATTTCAGCACTGTGTCATTACTGTTGGGAGTTATTTCCACAGATTCAGTTTTCATGGTGATGTAAGCATAGGTGTGTATGGTTATCAAACTTCTCATGGCCCACTATCGTGACTATCATCACATTGTTATCAGATGTCAGTGTGTCTAGGTATATAACAGTACTTAAAACTGTCACTGCAAGTTTAACAACCATTCCTGGATAAACTTTTTAAAGAAAATAAATAATATACGTTTGATAAATATTGGTCAGTTCTATGTTCCAAGATCATTCTGTCGCTAAGCAGACGCTAGGATTCCTTGTTGTATCACCATGGAGTTCATAATGCTGAAATATAAGAATGTAGAATCTATAAGAAATTTATAGAATCTATAAGAATCTATAAGAAATATATATCCATTATTTAACTGAATTGTTAAACAGCTCATCAACACATAATGAGTTATTTAGAGCCACCCCAGCGGGAGAGGAAGGATATAATTATTAGAATCCAGGAACCTGCCCTACTCTTACAATTGAATACAATAGATTCCTATGGACCATATAGTCCTGTACGATCTCAAAGGAAAGGCTCTGATACACCAGACTGCCTGGTTAATGTCCTCATCTGACAGACAAGGTAAAGTGTCTTGCCCATGACACACCAATAAAACAAGAAATGTCACTGTAAGTGACAAATGGCCCCAAAGTGACCTTTGATCTTTGAGCCACGGATCTGGATTTGAATGCTACAAGCCGTCTTGCTGTGGTGAGCACTTGTGCCATGTTATTTGAAAATCCTTCCATGAATGTCAGTCATTAACCGGACACAAAAGCACTTCTTTCTGACCTTTGACCTCTAAGTGTGACCTTGACCGTGGAGCCACGGACCTGGATTTTGTGCGTGACACATCATCTTGTTGTGATGAGCACTTGTGCCAAGTTATTTGAAAATCCGTCCATGAATATCAGAGTTATTGACCGAACACGATGGGACGGACGAACGGACGGTGCGACTACTATATGCCGCACTTCGGGGCATAAAAAAATTCAATGGCACCAATGAGGCTTGAACCTGGTTCCACCGGTTTCAAGTCCACCATCCACCGGGCTATCAAATGGGCCATGCCAGCCCCTATATCCATTATTTAAAACATACATATATGTTTCGACAATTTCATGCATATTAACATGATTATCAGGATGTGCAGTGCACTGTAAAACTTCAATGCTCTCACATCTTGTGTTAACATTTTGAGAATTATCTTAGAATATGTCAACAAACAATATGAGAACAATTTTCTTTAATGTGTTTCTTGAGCTTAAAATAAATGGCTAAATATCAAAGTGGTTCATGAATTGTCTACAATAGATTTTATTAGTATCTTTTAATTGTGAACTTAAAACTCAGTTACCTTCATTTCGTTAATACTTGAATAATACATACAAGCTGAAAGTTACTAAAATGTCTTACGGATGGCTGGAGATATACAGTAATTGTTCTACCCAGGAATAAGTGGGTGGTCTACCTCCACCATGAAAAAAAATTGACCGTTATACATATATAGCCTAAAATGTACTGAAAAATGAATACTAACATAAGATGATAGTGAAAATGCTTGGGGTGAAAGGAATTTATGTAAACCATTATGCGTATAATACGGGCAAATCTTGACATGGTAAATAATTACGTATATATACAAATCTACAGAAAAAACTCAATTTTTTCTATAAGCTATGAATGTTTTTTTCCGTCAAATAAATGGATTTGTTGTGACACCTTCGACGTCACGATATAAAGTCAACGTCAGCGTTCATTGTAGAATAAGATATCTATATTTATCACGAAAATTTACAGGGCCGTCATTTGACTGTTTTTGGGGCCCCATTCCCCTCCCCTAAAAGCATATATTTTTCCCCTTTTCCTGTGAAAAAGTCCCCTTAAAAAAAAAATTAAAAAAAATGTTAAACTCCTATACAGGAAAACAGCATACTTTTTGTAATTTGGAATGGTACATTCTTGGTGCCACTTAAATAATAAAAAAAAAAGGATATATAATTGATGCAAATTTTGTAGCAAAAAAATCCCCTTTCCTTTAAAATCAACGCAAAATTCCCCCCTCTCACGGCCCCATTCCCCCAATACAGAAAGACGGCCCTGATTTATATATATTTAAAAAGGACGAACATCACTAATGTTACAGGCGTATAAATGCAATGTGGGCATCAGGGCAGATATATTAATAGCTTTATTTTTCTGTGTACATCTATGTGTCTTCTTTTGGTGTTTGTCTGATTTTAAAACACCAATATGGATATATTTTAATTTAAATCATGGTCTAATATTTTCATTTCTCATATAGAGATTGAGGATAAAGTGTGAGTAAACCCCTTTATTTTCACCTACTGAATACCTCAACCTACCAGAAGTTGACTGGATGTGAAAGCAGGCGCATAGCTGGGTCCAAATTTGAGTTACGCACCTCCGCTAGTGGGGTCCGGGTGCATGCTCCTCCGTGATTTTTTTTTTACCAGACGATCATAGGTGAGTTTTGGCGTATATTTCATAGCAATTGTAAGCTTATTTTGACTGCTATTTTAATACACATTGAAATCAAAAGACAAAATTAAATCAGGTACGGCATAGGGAATTTTAATACAACTCACCCCTCTTCCCCATCCCCCCTTTTCAGTTTTTATTGCGTTTTTATTTTCGATTTTTATTTTTTCGGACATGGACAAATAATTGTACGCACGTGTGAAGGTGAGCTACGCGCCTGGAAAGTTATGAATCTGAAATTTTTTACGAGGACATACTCTTAAGTTAAGTAGACAATTCAGTCATACAGACATCAGAAAAAATGTCTTCATCAATCGGGTAGTACCACTATGGAATGATCTTACTGATGATCTGGTTACATCACCAAGTACTGCCTCTTTTAAAAGGAAATTGAGAGCTTACCTCCATTGAATCAGCTAAAATACCAAGGCTGATGGGGTCACTGTTTTATAGAAAGGCACCCAGGGTACATTTATGTATACAGAAACGTACCCGAAAATCATCTAAATCCAGGAAGTCCCTCAAATATACATAAATGTACCCGAGACAAAATACAATGTCGTAAAACACGGCCGTAACGCATACGGTTACTTCACAGAAACGAAACTTTCAATGTCTACAAAGTTTAATTGATTCACTTTTTAAAAGCCACTCGCAGTTGCCTCCGCCTTAAAGGAATGCAGTTGGTCTAAATATTTGACCAACTCTTCTTGAATGACGAGCTGCATATTTGTGTTTACTTTTTGCGCGGGGTTTGATGATTTACAACTTGCGGTTTTACGACTCTACCTTCTGTATTCATAATTTTGATAGAGCATCATCAATAAAACTGACCAATCAGTGACCATAAATAAGACCTACCTAATTCATTCTGGTAGGTGGTAAACTCGGTCTTTATCCTTGATGTTCAACCAAGTTTACTGTTAAAATTAAGGTATCTACAATGTAATTCTTTTAAAACCCTGCATATTTCATGCACATTCATGCAAACTGATTCAACATACATATCTTTCAAAATCAAAATCTTGAAAATTATCATCTTTTTACTATTTTACTATAGAACCTAAGGATAAAAACCGAGTAACACAAATTTTATCACCTACTGAAAATAAGATAAAATCTCAACATCTCTGCAATGAAAAATTATGAATTTTATTACTAACTATTGCAGCCTAAATATGTTTTTAAGAACATTAGCGCAATAGTTTCTTAATTGTTTCAATTCCGCCATTAGATCTTGTTTGTCTGTGTACGTTTCTGTATATTTGGGGGCCGTTATGGAATTCAAAGATTTTCGCGTACCCCGGGTGCCTTTCTGTAGTACCCGATACGACAATGACCCCCATCAGCGTGAGTAAGTATAGACGGGGAGAGACTCGTTTTGACAAACGAACTATGTTTTAAAGCATTGGATAATGATTCAACATAAGTGAAAGCATACTTGCCTTATCATAAGGTTTAAACTTACTTTGTTACTGCCGTAGAAAAGTACGTGCGAATATAAATTAATTTGACAGAAAACCTTTGTCCCAGCTCTTGCAAATGGCGACGTTTTGAATAAGGGAAGTAACTTTGACAACCAGAAGGGCACATAGAACTGCAATACCAATAATGACTTCATCAACAATATGGTCAACGAGCCAGGCTCCAAAAACACTACTAAAAGTTGTTCTGTATACTCGCACTGTGGCACGAAGCAGATCTAGTCACTTCCGTCAAAAAAAAACAATACGGCAAGACCTCGCGCAGACCATTGTTAACGGCGGATGAAGTTTCCGGAGTGGAACCTGAGAATAAATTTTAAAAGATTTTAAAATATCCAGAAGACTAACCGTAACCAAGCGTGTTATTTAAAACAATTATAATAAATGCCATCGTGTCTCAGAACCATTAGGCTATAGACGTTTTTAGCCACCTTTTTTATAACTGATAATAATAATAATAACTACTGGGCCACACACAATTCACAGACCTAATAACAAATTTATTAATATGCCTGTGCACAATTCTAGAAGACTAAAATGTTATTATCTATTTACATTTATACATTATACATTATACAAGATACAACAAGATACAAAAGTTTTATTTTACGTCGGCATGATAATACAACAAATAACATAAGCTCAAGAGCTTTTACCCGACATTATGATTACTCTATCAGATCATTGCTGTGATTGTCATTTAACATAAATCAATGAATATAAAGTTGTATTAAAACATGTCGGATGCCCTCCTCAGCACCGCCGACTATCCTCCAGTCCTGCGAGGAGACATCTTCGTCTGAGGAGGGGTGCAGGAGGCCATGGTGTCCATGCTGTTCACGGATACCATGGCCTAGGCCATTTATTAAGGCCATTGTGTCCGCAGGGGGCGTCTCAACATTATGTGATCGAGTGTAAGGTGGTATTATAACGTATTGGGTGGAGATTGATGATTGAATGAGTAATCGAATTGAATTGAGTCTTGTTCAACGGCTCATTAACACATTTAGAGCCGCCCCAGAGAGAGAGAGAGAGAGAAGAGAGAGAGAGAGAGAGAGAGAGAGGACGGTTCAATTCAATTTACTTATTTAGTCATTATTTCATCATTCAGTAAGTTATAATTTATTTAGAGCCGCCCCAGAGAGTGAGAGAGAGAGAGAGAGAGAGAGAGAGAGAGAGAGAGAGAGAGAGAGGACGGTTCAATTCAATTTACTTATTTAGTCACTATTTCACCACTCAGTATTAAAGTTACAATACCACCTTTCCCTTTCTTTGTCGGCTCTATTTAACCTATAATGTGTTGACGTGCCGTTAAACAAGGTTCAGTTCAATTCGATTCCCTTATTTAGTCATTATTTCATCACTCAGTAAGTTATATTAACACATTCCCTTTCCTCTGAGATAGCGCTAAATCACATATAATATGTTGATAAACCGTTTAACAATGTTCATTTCAATTTAATTTCACCCCTCACCCCACCACCACCCATCCCCCACCCCACACACACTTAATAATGTATAATAACACCTTCAACTATCTCTAGGGCGGCTCTAAATAACCTATAATGTGTAACTGTTGATGAGCCGTTCAACAAGATTCAATTCAATTCAATTTCCTTATTTAGTCATCATTTCACCACTCACTAAGCTTTAATACCACCTTCCTATAATGTGTTAATGAACCGTAAAAAAAGATTCATTTCAATTCAATTTACTCATTCAGTCATTACGTTTCCTCAATTTACTCATTCAGTCATTACGTTTCCACCCAATACGTTATAACACCACCTTACCCTCGATCACATAACATTTAGACTGCGGTCACAATGGCCTTGCGGACACCATGGCCTCATACCCCTAGGCCATAGTATCCGCGGACACAATGGCCGGTGTAAAAAAAAAATCGCTTCCTGGTCAAATCGTACTTAAGTCAAATCGTACTCAGGTCAAATCGTACTGTTTTGGTCAATTCACTCTCACTTTTCGGTCAAATCGTTCTCATGGCAGGTCAAATCACTCTCATGCTATTTATGAGTACGACTTGACCAAGATAATGAGTACGATTTGACCAAAATAATGATAACGATTTGATTTTTATAAAAAACGTTTACTAGTTTATATATATGATGCAGAACGTAGAAACAAATTATATTAAAAAAATTCTTCATTGTTGATTGTTGATGAATTAGACAATGTTGAGTGCAAAATGTAAGTTGGTTATATCTGGTATATTTTATTGTGTATTGTTATATTAAACTGTTGTTTGTAATAGTGTGTTTTGTAATATTGAATGTCAGCCATTTATATGTATTATGGCTAATGGAATTTTGAAAATTGTCAATTGAATGTTTAATAGAGTTGTAAATTTGAATACATCATGTACAGTAAGTAGCACGTATATTATTAACTGGGAGCTCGACTTATAAAGTTAGAAAGTGTCGATTCTTACGGATGGCGGGAGGTATACCGTATTGGTTCTACCCAGGAAAAATGGAATGGTCTGCCAATCGAACGTCATATAGAGCCTAAAATAAAGTACGTCTTGCTGTGACGTATAACACCATTCAAACAAGCAAACAAAGAAATTATTAACCGATTGTCATAATACTAAATGCCAACTTTAGCGTACGGATCGTCTCTGGCATGTCGTCATGTATGCCAGATATGGAGCTATGATATAACCTAGATGAAGTAATGTGCAAAAGAGTAAATAACCTTGTACGTATTTCTAATCGTATGACTCATGTATTGAATCATGTGTGTAGTCATGTAGAGGTTATCTTCAACTATTGGCAGTGAATATAAAGATATACAAATTAGTTGACAACTAAAGCAAACATATGTCTCGTCACGAAGAGTTACGACATTAACTCTAGCATATTAATATATAAATGAACGTCTAGGACAACAAATCCATTAATTAATTCAGATCACGGAACTAATACAATACCAAGAAACCAAAGAATGAGATATTGAATATTATGTTGACATGTCACTGTAATAAACAATGTATTTATACTTACTTACTTATTATTTGTGAACACACATTCATTTCGTTTATTGAGACATTTTAAACAGAAACAGCCTACTGCGAATTCTTTTTATAACTTTATAAAATAACATTTTAAACACATTAAGTGAAAGTAATGAGATAGTAACACTATCTTATACAATCTCTACCCAGAATTGTCGTTCCTTGCATACACATACGGTGTCAGACCGGTGAAAATCAGCCCATTGAACACAATGCAATATAGGCTATATTTGGAGATCAGTCACACGTTCCACAACATTCGTTCGCTTAAATACACTTTTATTCTGTGTATTAAACACATTTGGCTAGCAAACGGTCCCATATGTGGAATAAAACACCGATTAGGTTTTCAACATTTCGCGTCATTAATTCACACTATGCGTATTTTGAAATAAACATCTGTCAAAACCACATCTCTCTCTACCTAACCTCTGTGCTCATACTCTCTAAAGAAATAATCCTGAAAAACACAGTAAAATACTTACTATTCATGACAACAGACATACTACTTTAACCTCAGGTTATATTTAACAATGAAATAGAAACTAATCTTGGAAAAAACACATGCAAACTAGAAACTTTGGATTCTTTCAAGGAACTATTTTAGCACCCTACGATCCGGAAGTACTTCCTGACTGGTCTGACACCATACATCTCTGTCGACGTCTCACCAAATACCAAGAATCTTGGCAAACGATGAAAAACGGTGGAAATGCATAATTTCTTGATGGCACTAATATTTTTCTGAATTAACTTTATATGAAATGCTTATACAAAAGAAAACATTTTTTCGGCTTGAATGTTTTAAATATACAGAAAATTATGCTCAGAATTATATTGCGGTAGAATAAATGTTTGTACTTTGGCATATCACTCCGCCTCAAAACATTAAATTAGGCACTACCAAATCGTTCCCATAGGGTAACTTTACAGCATTTTGTTTACCAGCGATTTCCAATATCACATAGCTCTTAACAATCTACCGTAAATTAAATAAGTAACCTAAAATATATATCAAAAGGTAGATAATAAGTCGTGTTTCTTTCGATTGTTTAAATGTCAATCAGCAGCTGATAGTTGGTGGTGTCACGGTGTTGAAGTTCTGTTCGCCATTTTTATATTTAGCTATGGTCATGTGACAAATTAGCATGTGATCGCAGACTACTTTCTTAGACGTTGACAGAGGTCAATGTAATGGCCTCTGGGAGAGATTGTATCTTATATCGAATCAACTTGGTCACTGGTTATACATATCGGGTGTTGACAAAATTATGTATAAATTCAAACGATATGTAAAATCATATAAATATCACAACAATCTAAGTTTGTATTTGTGGTGAAATCCGTACTTAAGTCAAATCGTAGGCCTACCCAGGTCAAATCGTACTCATTTTTTAAGAAAACCTGGACCATATTGTCTTTTTATTATTTAAAATGCATTACAACATTACTTGAAACTTCTTTTATTATAATAATAGATTAAATATAATCAATATTTGACTGAAATTAGATTATTTCTAATGAAATAAAATAATGAGTACGATTTGACTTATTTCAAAATGTCAATGAGTACGATTTGATAAAAATGAGGGTGATTTGACTTAAGTACGATTTGACATAAGTACGATTTGACCGGATACCAAAAAATCGACCCCCATAAAATAATGACCCCGGTCAATGACTTTTGAGGCATACAGGAAGTAAATCACTGTGGTATTCATGCCTGGTGTAGTGAGGCATACAGGAAGTAAATCACTGTGGTATTCATGCCTGGTGTATCGAAAGGAGTTCCCAAATATATAATCCCTAACTTTTGTGTGATAAAATGCATTTTTGAGTATTTAAGGCCTGTTTTTCTGCCTGATAGCTTAAAACCATTTGCATGGTTGTATGATGATTTTATTTATCAACTTGACAGTTTTGAAAGTGAAAGTAGAACACATTTAAGAGGTGCCGAATGAATGCAGTTTGTTCACGGTATCAATAAAGATCAGAATTTTATTTTCTTATATGATACATGACCCCTACTATTCTCAGCAGTTTTCTAGAGACTAAGAACATGTAAGTGAATCTTAGTTTGAACTTCATTTTGAAAAATGGCTAACTAGAAAGCTTGGAAATATTGCATTGGACTCAATGGGATTTGATTTACTTCCGGTACACCTTGACGCCTGAAGGCGGTCAATTTATTACAGTAGAATAGTAGTAGAATGAGCTCCTAGATATAACGCATATAGTATTTTTATCTAATTTTATATGTGCAGACATATTTTATCAAGATAAACAAATTGAAACAGCCAATGGTGTTATTTTTGTACACAGCTTTTGTGAGTATGGGTACTAAGATGAGTACAGATTTCGTTATTTCTTTGCTAACATAGCACACTTATTATTTAATGCATATACACGCACATATCTACACAAATACACGTGCTAAATAAATGTATCTAGTACATACTTACCTTTAAATCACCGGAATTAAATGGCAAACTTAAAATTGGGATCTGAAAATAAACCTTTCAGATAGTCTGTACCAAGTTATCGAGAATGGTTATTTTCAGACGTCGATTTTAAGTAACGCCCGAATCGATGCTCATAAATGCCTGTCACACGATCTTAAAGGAGTTGATGCACTATTTCCAAACATGATTTATTTAAAAGGGCTCTGAAAAACTATAAATGGCATATAAACAAAACACCCATTTTAAAGCAAAACAAATCACGGCAAATTGATTAAAACTAAATAAACAGATGGAAAATGCATAAATGCTATACTTATTTTTCATTTGCAGTGATTTTTTTGCTTTAAAAGACATTTTGTCACTATTCCATATATGGTAAAAAGGCGCGATGACGTCATCGTTCAAAGTTGGCCGTCTCCATTTATGTTTCTTTGCAAATATTCAATAGGTCATATCTCTATTATTTTTCATGGCATTTTGATATTTTTTCCAGCTTTTTTCAAGTTGTTTAGAGCCCTTTAAAATAAACATTGTTTGAAAATAGTGCATCAGCCCCTTTAACATAAGTGGGACTATGCTCTTATTGGTAACAGGGACTCATGTAATATAGACTGGTCCTGTTGGTAACGAATATGATTGTATTGCATACACTAAGAAATGGATGATATTTAGGCAATTAAAAGATATTCAAAATATATGTTTATTGACACTGGCATATGTTTATTGCAATATGAATCTTAGTTTCAGATGTATCCAATATTTTGCTTATCAGTCAGGACGCAAGTGGTTATTTCCTTGCGCATCTCCACTCACTTGACAACTGTATAGCAACGTTGAAAATAGTTCCCCACCGAGTACCTCATGAAAAAAACCTGAAAACCGCCATTTTTTTGGCTTGAAATGACCGAAAAAAATGAAGAAAAATCGAAATTCTTTTATACGCAGACATTATTGCCACTACATACTCAATTTGAAATTATTTATACCAATGAAAAGAATGGCATAAGTCAAAGAAATGTTACGCCGATGCTGTCAAATCAGTCAACTTCGTCAAACTACTGTGGTGCAATGAGTAGAACACTTAGGTCTATGCACGTATTTACGCTCCCGTGCGTCCTGACTGTACTGAACTCGTATAAACAATGACCCATTGTTTACGTTTTTCCGAAACAAATAGTTATGTCTTCGTAAGGTAATAAGCCATTGCAACAAACATTTCTACATAAATAGCTATATATTCATGACATGTTTTATTATTTATAAAATTAATCTTGTTTAGGCATACATGTACTCTACCGCGAAGAGCACATCCCCTTTAATCGGAGGGTAGCATTACATGCTGTTTATCTTTTTTTGTATTACCCCATTTTTTTTATTGAAAACCATAAACGTTGTTGTTGTAGTAAGATGCATATGACCTAAACCTTGTTATTGTAGGAAGATGGATGTTACCTAAACCTTGTTATTGTAGGAAGATGGATGCTACTTAAACGTTGTTATTGTTGGAAGATGGATGCTACTTAAACATTGTTATTGTTGGAAGATGGATGCTACTTAAACGTTGTTATTGTTGGAAGATGGATGCTACTTACACGTTTTTATTGTTGGAAGATGGATGCTACTTAAACGTTGTTATTGTTGGAAGATGGATGCTACTTGAACGTTGTTATTGTAGGAAGATGGATGCTACTTACACGTTGTTATTGTTGGAAGATGGATGCTACTTGAACGTTGTTATTGTTGGAAGATACGTTGTTATTGTTTGGAAGATGGATGCTACTTAAACGTTGTTATTGTTGGAAGATGGATGCTACTTAAACGTTGTTATTGTTGGAAGATGGATGCTACTTACACGTTGTTATTGTTGGAAGATGGATGCTACTTAAACGTTATTATTGTAGGAAGGTGGATGCTACTTACACGTTTTTAATGTATATTCTCTGAATGCGTGCTATGTAATTAATATGATTTTACCATCGTGCTCACTTATGATTGAACTTACACTCCTTAGCACAGTTGAAATGATGCTCGACGAGCCGTTGAGACCTTGCCATATCGTTTACATAAATAAAATTTTAAACTAGAACGAATTCGACGGCGCGGCCGTCGTAAAATACCCACGTTTTCATCACACAGGTCATTCCCCCCACCCCACCCCACCCTAACCCCTCACCCACTCCACACACAGCCTCACAGTATATACAATTTAATCCCTTCCTCAAAATGTTCATCTGCCTCTTCCTCCAGGCCCAACTATACCATAGGAGGAAACAAATGTATACAGTGTAATCCCATCATCATGTTTCATTTGAGGCATAATTATAATTTGTTTTAATCCAAATCCAAATCCACCCCCCACCCCCACACAACCCCACCCCCACACACAACCCCCATCCTGGGCCCCCGGGCAGGCGGTTCGAGTTCGATATAATAAAAAGTAATATAATCATTTAATACGTTGCTTATCTTTTATAGACGTTTACACACACAAAGTTATATGCAAGAATATGGAAAAATGAGTGTAACTGAATTTTTAGTGTATTTGACCTTTTGACCCCACTGAGGGACCCTGGGTGCAGAGCCATCATCATAATGTTTCATTTGAGACATAATTCCAAAAAAACACAAACAAAAAATTACCCCAAATCCCACCCGTCCCACCTATCCTGGGCCCCAGGGCAGACGTTCGAGTTTGCGAAATAAAAACATCTTTTGATAAGTTGTTTATCTTTTATAGACGATTACATATACCAAGTTATATGCAAAAATATGAAATAATGAAGGTGTAATTGAATGTTTAGTTTATTTGACCATTTGACCCACCCCCCACCCCCTGGGCTCGGAGCCAAAAATCAAAGTGCTCTTGCATGCCGTCATCATATGGTGATGTCATACCCTAAGTTTGGTTGAATTCCGTTCAGCGGTTTAGGAGGAGATGCGGTAACGGACAGACGGACGCGGACAGACAAACGGAGGCGATTTTAATATACTTTGTTTTTTTTCTTCAAAAACGTGGGTTTAATTAGCACTCATTTAAGCTCCTCTGTACGACGGTGCACTGCTGTACATTACCTAATACTAGTACTAATCTTATCATTTTCATATTATTTAAGATGTACTTTGCCCTTCAGCATGTCCTGGCAAAAAAGCAGTACCGTGAGTACTATGCCTTTTGTTTGGGATGACCTTTCTTCACCAAGAGGAGGTTGGGCAACTCAGCGTTGATCTTGGCAACGGGGCGGTGCGAGGGAAAGCGACGGAAATGGCACAAACTCCACTTACCGTCTGCCTTCTAACGGCTAATTTCGCCATGTCTTCCGTGAAGAGGTTGACCGATTCGTTTTCTATTTATTATCATACATAATGCCAATAAACAATACGTTTTACTTTTGATTAAACGGCTGTCTCTATGTATAGGTGTTGAATTGATTAGCAAGAGACACATTACAACGCTTAGGAAATGAATTATAGTCATTTGGGAAAGATAACATGTGTTACAGAATTATGTCAATATAATTTAAAACGTTAATAAAGTTAAAGAATTTAAGTTCGCTAGTGAGCCTCATTAATGTTGATATTTTAAGTAATAATGGTTCATATGTTAGCTTTTGTTAAACGACAGATAATGTAACAGCAAAAAATAACCATTTATATGACCAATGCCAATATATTTCACAATTTATTTTATGAAGACACTATACGCGATAAGCAATACTAAAAATTAACGGATTAGATGGACAGAAGCGACCTGGTATCGGCATCCCTTCCGATTGCTCTCCAGACCCGACACCTTTTAAGAATGAAAGACGTAAACACAGAGACAATAGCCCTTCAGGAGAAACTATCCGCATTTTAGAGGGAATTTACATTCCGCGAGTGTAGATATTAACTAAGTGTTGGAGGCCATGGTGTCCGCGCCGGCCATGGTGTCCGCAGATATTAAGGCCTAGGCGTAGGAGGACATGGTGTCTGTCCGCAGGGCGCGTCTCAACATTATGTGAACAAGTGTAGGTGGTATTATAACATATTGGGTGGAGACTGGTGACGGAATGAGTAAATTGAATTCAATCTAATCTTTTTTAACGGCTCATTATCACATTTTAGGTTATTTAGAGCCGCCCCAGAGAGAGAGGAAGGTTCAATTCAATTTACTTATTTAGTCAATATGTGCACACCGAAGGTTCAAGATCAAACTCTTGTCCAGACCATAACCCAAGAATGAATGGTTGGATCAAAAACATGTTTGTTAGGAAGGTTCACCACATGGAGACATGTTGCACATAACTCACTCCAACCTATGAGCAAGGTCGCGGCAAAGGTCAAACTGTTATCCGAAAAATAACTCCGCAATGAATGATTGAATACAACATATATTTGGCAGAAAGGTTCCCACATGGCGACGATGTCAGCAGGGAAAAGGCGTCATCCTCTTTCCACGTGCATTCAACCCCTGAAGCTTCATAAAAGGAGGAGTTACAGTGCGGACAACGTGTTTCATTAATCACGTAACGCTGACCTTGACCTTTGACCTCAAAATAAAAAATAGTCATCGCATGCCACCTGTTGTCCGCCCATGAAGTTTCAGATTTTCTTCAGGGCAAGAGTAGTTACAGTGCCGACAATTAAAACCCTTGTACACATTGTAAGTCCACTTAAAATCGCACACATGTCATGAGTGGACTGTGCCGACCAGGTGTTTCGTTATCGGGTCAAGACAGTCCACCCATGACATTTGATGAGATTTTCTTTGAGAAAGTGGACTTACAAGAGTTTGTGGACAAGGGTTTTAATTATTGGGTCAAGACAACCTTGATCTTTGAGCTACTTACCTCAAAATAAATAGGGGTCATCCACTCACCACAGACACAGTCAACACATGCACTTTGATTATATTTGCTTTAGGGGAAGTGGAGTTACCTAGCTTACAATTTGTTTCATTATCAGGTTATCGTGACATTGACCGTGTGACCTCATAATCAATAAGGGTCATCCTCTCGCCATGATGTTTTGCTTCAGGAGAAGTGGTGCTACAGTGCGAACTATGTTTTTCATTATCAGGCAAAGGTGACCTTAACCTTTAACATTCTGACCTCAACATATGATATGAAGCAGCACAACTAAACATCATACTGTTGCTTCGTACACAGTTGCGTCAACGTCTTACAAGCCATTTAGGGGGAGTAGCGCAGACAATATTTGTGACTGACGGGTTAAAGTGACCTTGACTTTTGACCTTAAAATCAAAAGGGGTCATCCTCTTACCACAGACAGTCAACCCATAAAGTTTTATGAGATTTGTCCTACAGAGCGGAAAATGTTTTTCATTGCAGGGTTATGGTAATCTTGACCTTATACCTGCTGACTTCAACATCAGATATGCACAACTAGACATCATACTGAAGCTTCGTACAACGTTTTGTCAAAATCCAACAACCCATTTAGGAGAAGTAGCGCAGAAAATATTTGTGACCGACGTGTCAATGCAACCTTGACCTTTGAACTACTGACCTCAAAATCAATAGGGGTCGGACAATTCTACTGTTTGTAGACGTTTGCGTCAAAATCTTTAAACTCCGTTTAGAAGGAGTAGCACAGACAAGATTTGTGATGGACAGGTCACGGCGCCTTGAACTTTGACCTTAAAACCAATAGGGAGTGTCCTCTCACCACAGGCAGTCAACCAATGAAGTTTAATGAGATTTACTTATGGGGAAATAAAGTTAAAGCGTCAAAACAATTTTCCATAATTAGGTCATGGTGACCTTTGACCTTTATCATATATGCACAACTACAAATCATAATGATAGTTGGTATAAATGCTTGTCAAAATCCAACAAGCTCTTTAGGAGGAGTAGCGCAGACAAGGTTGTGAAGAACAGACTGACGCACGAACAATGAGAAGGCCAAAAACAATGTCTCCCGCCAACCTATGGTCAAGGTCGCAGCAAAAGCCAAAGGTCAACGCATGTACGTTCCTGTTTCATGTTCGACCACAACTATGCAATGAATGATTGCATCAGAAAGGTTCACCACTTAAAGATTAATTATTGCATAATTTCTCTCCGATCTAGGGCCAAAAAGAAATTTGGAATTGCTTGTAAGTTTACTCGGGTCAAGGTCAATGTAATTATAAATGTATTTTACATAACAGATGGCCTTTGTTTATTTAAAAAGCGTCACAACTTGTCACAAACTTCAGCTGTTATTCCCCCCGACATAAAATGGGTGTGGGGCATATAGAGCTGTCCTTGTCAGTCTGTCTGTCGGCCACATTTGTATGTCGCCAACTCCTCCTAAACCGTTCCATAATAATCAGTAGTGGTATTATTTACTGGTCCTTTGGGATCATCAAGCCCATTCTGTGTTGCTTTAAACATGTTAAAGTAGAATATCGCTTAAGCCGGTGCTAGGAGGCGTGAGAGGTGTTGCATCTTATAATTACCTCTCAGGAACAGACTCAATAAAACTGAGTCTGCTACGTTTCTCTCTTGTTTGTTGCTTTCAAGGGATCACCTTTTCAGTCTTTATTACTAAGTATGATGTAAAGATTTGTACCTTTCAGAACCCTCCCTCCACACACAAAACACTCAATTCTTTCAAAACATGCCTTCATAAATTCCTGTGGGAAACCCTGCAATGAGGTCATTTATGACCTTGACCTTACCGACTCCAAAAGCAATGAGTTTTTTGACTCACCAAGGGAAATGTATCTATGAAGTTTCGTGAAGTTATCGTGCAGAATGCATATTTTCCATATGGGGTCATGTTGACCTTGACCTTTGACTACTGACCCCAAAAACAGCATATGTCACCTGCCATGAGCTCGGTTAGGTTGCAGGTTAAAATTGTATGAAAAGGGAAATAACTCCGAAATTAAAGTCAGAGTTACTTGACATGTGTAACAACATTCTGTGAGGTAAAATGAAAATGTGTGTGAAGTTTCTTGATTATTTCAAGTTATGGCCAAAGTTAGGCTGCAGTTTAAAGTTTGATGGACAACGGACGACAAAGTGTGACGGATGACGAACAAGTGATCCCTAAGTGTCTGCCATGCTATGCAGGTGATACACATTGGGTGCAATTCATGCTGCGTTTCATCAGCAACCTTCGGTTGATCTTCTGCATTTTATCTGAGGGAAACAGAACTTAATGAAAACGACCTTGTCAACAACATGAATGCTGGAAAAACTTGAATTATAAATCATTAAGTTATCTGCCCTTTGCTTGGAGAGTGAAGTTCATTCCCCGCAAACTGAAATGTCGAATTAAGAGTTACCGACTTAATTCATTTGACGTATATTCAATTTCGAGTATTTTTTAAGTACCCATGAATAAACCTATACTTTTAATTGGCACATATGCATTATTTTATGACTTGAACACCTAGATTAACAGTTGTGAAATGTAATTTTTCCAACAGTGGGTTACTGACTTTCACTTCAGCATTAAATTGTATTCCTTCTCATGAGAGAAAATGAAGAGCTATTAAAACATTAACCAGCATTTGTTTATTCAACGTTTAGTTTCAGTATTATCAAATAATTCGAAACAGAAATATTATGTTTGTGATTTCACCAATGAGAGATTGTGCTTGATTTCTCGTCAAACAATTCTCGTCAAACAGTTCAAAACGCAGGAGACATTGTTATTGACATATAAAATAATGCTAAGATCAGTAAAATGTTTGTTTATTTATCATGTACTTTCATGTGTATCTTCATATTAAATGCAGTAACAAATGACTTTCCACACACCACACAGAAATGCTGATGAGGGAGATGTGTCTTTTCATGCTTTTTAAGTGCATGCAGAATCTTGAACAGTTTCCCACACTGACTGCATTCAAAGTTCCGCTGGTCGCTATGTACAGTCCGCATGTGGGAGTTGAGATTGCCTTTAAATGTGAACTGCCTCTCACATTGATCACACGTGTACTGTTTTTCATCTGAAATATTAAACAAAGGTTGCATAATATATACATAGTAGTTATCGGCAGATCATATTTAAATTATAATAGTTTGTCTGTAAAATAAGAAGCCATAAACTGATCATCACATTCTTTCTTGAGATTTCTTAAATTGGCATACAAAAGAAACCATAAAGATGTTGTTGGTCGGCACTGAAATTGAAAAATCTAACAGTTTATTAAAATACTCAATGCTGAGGAGTTTTTAAAATTCCTATCAAGACCTCTGACGTCATGTCCTTCAACTGCTAGGACGTCATTTTAAACGTCAGAAAACATCCAAAACAACGATAACGTTAGTGTAAAGCAACGTTACGTTAAAACAACAATTTGAAATTGTTAAAAACAGGATGAACCTGTACATTTTTTTGGTTTGGTTTGAGAGGACATACAGTGCAAGCTGTGAGAATGTTTTGTAGGATTTTCAATCTCTTGAAAATGTGTGAATTAAAAACATTATTTGTTTGTATGTATGGTGTTTTACGTCGTTTTCAACACGTGTAAGGTTATATATATATGATGGTCGATTTTTTTGTGGTGGAGGCACTTATCCCGGGTACAGCCAGTACTGTACACCTCCCGCCATCATAAGAATCAACACTTCCTCATTTACATGTCGAGCTCCCAGTGGGATTCAAACCTGCAGTGGTGAGAGGCGAGAAGGTTTACAAAGTAACGTCGTTAACCTCTCGGCCATGGCGAAGCTCTCTTAAATTAATTAACATCCATGTCAGATAATAAATTAAATATGTACGAGTTTATATTGTGCGAGATCAAAACCGCCCACCATCCATATTGATCTTGTATAATATACTACTCATAATTTGCTAAGGATCACTTTTATTCTTCCATATAATTGTATTAGAAATTAATTCACAACATTAATTTCATTGATACTTCAACAATTGCACAATTTGAATCAAGTCATGAGATCACATGACCATACATTGCCCTAAATAATTTCATGCAAAAGAGACATAATGTTATTTATTTCAGCAAGAAATTTAGACAGCAAAAAAGTGATCCTTAGTAAATTTTGAGCAGTATATAAACACCTTGGAAATATTTTATTTCTTAACTTCAGTCAATAATAACCCCAGGAAAGGGTAAGTATCTTATTCAATTAATGCAAATGCAACTTGTATATGAAAATCATAATGGTTTTATTTATGTTTGGATTGATTTCCAACATTTTCCAGATTGCCTACAGTCCCTTTAATGCTCATCAAGCTATCTTCTACACCTATGTGTAATCCCATTAAAGTTGTGTAGAACACTGGTAAACATTACACATTTAAAGTAATGCTAAACATTAAAATGTTATATGAAACAGTAATCAAATTTCTAAGGAATTATTATACTGGTCTTTTAGAACTTCATCAATAGATTAGAATAATTTTTTTTGTTGAAAACTATGACAAAAGAATCATTTCAAATCAAAAAACTCCTAAGAACGATTGCGTTATTGTACCTTGTACCCATGAAAACCTGCACTTATGCATAATACAATACCTGCACTTATGCATAATACACTACCTGCACGTATGCATAATACAATACCTGCACTTATGCATAATACAATACCTGCACTTATGCATAATACAATACCTGCACTTATGCATAATACAATAAATAGCAGGTCCAACGGGTCATATTTTACAGTACAGTTATCTTTTCACAAAACAAATATTTTAATATCAAAATAAATTAAACTATTTCCAAATAGTTTTTAATTAACGGATGGGGAAATAATATGAAATAATATGAAATATGTGGTAATATTATACATGCGATATACAGTATGGACCACGTCCTTTGTGGGTTACAATAAACCTAGATTGGCTTATCGTCATAAGTAGGTTTACAAACGGTGTACATATGTTGTAAAATGTGGCTGTTGTTGGCGGGATAGCTACTTTGATATATCGTTTTTAATCAGAGAAAGTATTTTCTTTGGCAGCAGATTAAGGTTTGATGGTAATATATTTTATGTTTCCAAATTGCTTGGATTACACATACATGATCACCTTAAACACATAATGTTAATTTTTTCTTATACATAAGTGGTACCAAATAATGGTACCATTCCCAATGGCAAAAAGTATGTTTTTTTCCCCAATTGGAAACTCAATAATTTTTTTATATTTTAGAGGGAAACTTTAAACAAAAAACTAGGGAAAAATATATATACACTTTTAGGGGAGGGTAATTAAATACTTAAAGAGAATGTATACATGGTAATGTGTTTGCAAAGTATTTAAATATACAATATTGCTTTTGTTTGATAGTGAAAAGTTCCCAATTTAAAGCAAAACGACGCGAATTTTCCCAATTGAATGGGTACAGGTACCATTCCCAAAAGGGGAAAAGATCACTGACATTTTTAAAACAAGATTAGAAAATCGGCAGAACCTATGGATACTCCCCGAAATGTATCCTCAACTTATCATATGGCCTTGTATCACCTAGCAGTTTTCAATTTGCAGTTCAATTAGTAGTTTTTGACTTATGCTTCAGACAAGAATTACAAGTGTAAAATTACACAGGGCAATAACTCTAATTTGAACAAAGATTGGTTGTAGATCTCTGCACTTTCTCTCATTGCCCTTTATCATTGTGTGAAGTTTCATTGCAGTCCCATTAGTATAGTTTCTGAGTTGTGCTAAGGACATGAATTATAAGTATAAAATTCCAATGGGCAATAATTCTATATTGAATTAAGATTGAGTTAAGGTTTTGTGCTCGAAACTTTCTCTCATTGCTCTTTATCACTGTGTGAAGTTTCATTAAAGTCCCATGAGTGTTTTTCAAAAAACGCTCCGGTCAAGAATTGTAAGTATAAAATGACAAAGGGCAATAATTCTAATTTGAATGAAGAAAGAGTTATGGTTCTTGTGCTCTGCTCTTCTTCTGACTGTCTTTCACTATTGTGTGAAGTTTCATTGCAGTCCAGTTAGTGGTTATTGAGTAATGCTCCGGACTAGAACTGTAAGTATAAAATTACAAAGGTCAATAACTCTAATTTGAATGAAGACAGAGTTACGGTTCTTGCACTCTGCACTTCCTCTCATTGCCCTCTATCATTGCTTGAAGTTTCATTGCAGTCCCATCAGTAGTTTTGAAGTTATGCCCCAGACAATATACTATGTATAAAATTACAAAGGGCAATAACTCTAATTTGAATTTTGACAGAGTTATAGTTCTTGCATTCTGCATTTCCTCTCATTGCCCTCTATCATTGTGTGAAGTTTCATTGTAGTCCCATCAGTAGTTTTGAAGTTATGCTCTGGACAATATTCTAAGTATAAAAATACAAAGGGCAATAACTCGAAATTGAATGAAGACAGAGTTACGCTTCTTGCACTCTGCACGTCCTCTAACTGCTCTCCATCCTAGGGTGAAGTTTCATTGTAGTCCCATCTGTAGTTTTGAAGTTATGCTCCGGACAAAAATTCTAAGTATAAAATTACAAAGGGCAATAACTAGAATATATTTGAATGATGGCAGTTACGGTTCTTGCACTCTGCACTTCCTCTTATTTTCCTCTATCACCGCTTGAAGCTTCATTGCAGTCCCATCAGTAGTTTTGAAGTGTAAGTGGGATGGACGGACGGATGGACACGGACGTACGTAAGGATGGACAAAGCGGCGACTATATGCTCCACGAAAATTGCGGGGAGCATTTAAATATGTAATATTATCAAGAACATTTATCCAGACTACAGGGAAATATTTTTCCAATATTGTTTCAATATGATATCATTTTTATTTTGTAGGGTTGCAAAAATACACCATGCTCACAATACAATATCGTGATACTTGTCTGACATTACCATATACTTGTACATATATATCGCAAATCACAGTCTCTTTAAATAATATCTTATTTTCACAAAATAAATCAAAATATGAGCAAATAAAGGGTAAATAGAGGAGCTACTATCAAAATAGTACTAATGAATAAATAGAGATTATTTAACTGCTGGGATCGATTATAGGGAAATCCTTTACGAGATGGTAGACATGACGTTCTTTTCATGAAGGAGTGTATGAGAGTAAGTGAAAAACAAAACACTACCATCGAGTGAAGGATTTCCCTATAATAGAACCCAGCAGTTAAATAATCTATTTGATCGATTATAGGCAAATCCTTCAGGAGACGGTAGACGTATTTTCACAAACGAGAATATGTGAGTGAAAAAAACAACACGCCTACCATCGAGTGAAGGATTTCCCTATAATCGAACCCAGCAGTTAAACAATCTATTTATTACATTTTAAATCAGTTTATGTATAATTTTAACCCAAATTATTCGCTTTATTGAACGTTATAGACGGATGACGTCGACAACACTTTATTGCCGTCATAACTCATCGCCACAGTTAGTTATTTTTGTGTTCGGAGTTAGTTATTAATATTTAGCGATTATGAATATTCTTCCACTGAGAAATCCCAATCTTTCACCCACATTAATGTAATAAATTTCGAATAATATCAACGTAAGAAGAAAGATAACTTGTAAATTTTATTTGAAGACTTTTTTGTCAAAAAGAGCAAGTTTTTGTTTAGATATTGTTACCGTATCCTAATCACAGACCCGCTGGCCCACGATACAATATGTGTATCATCAGAGAAAGTATCATGTCATGATAGAATTATATCTAGATTAAACGTAGCACCACTATTATTTTGGGCTTGTGATTTGTGCAAATAACAATTACAATGTAACCATATAGATAACAGGCAAAGTGATAACTATGTGTCAACCATACTATGTGAACCAGAGTTTTACCTGGCTTAAAATGTGTAGTTTAATAATTTTTCGTCACTTGCAAACTTGGTAAATTGCAGCAGAAATCACTGACTATAGTATATTAATGAAAAATTTATAAATATGTATATATCTACATTGTGAAGACAAACTTTATGAACAAACATATGCCTTCGAAGTTATGCGATGGTCGTGTGGCGTTTGTTCCTTTTTCAATACATGTAAATCATATTTTCGTCAATTTCAAACTTTGCAAATTGCAGCGGAAACCACCGACTAGAGTAGAGTATATTAATGAAAATCTTTATCTACATTTAGAATACCAACCTTTATGAACAAACATGTGCCGTCGAAGTAATGCGATGGTCGTGAATGATTGTGGACACAGTTCACACTGTTTGTCTCTCTCCGAGTGAGTGTTAGTGTGCTGTTTTAAGTATAAATTATTCTTGAACGACTTCCCGCACGTCTGGCAGATAAAGTTATTCTCCGTCGTATGCACCATTTTTGAGTGCTGTTTCAGTGCGAATGAACTCTTTGACTGGTACGGACACTGATCGCATGGGAAGTCCCTAGTCTCGCGGTGACTGATCATATGGACCGTGATTTTAGACCTCTGGACTATCGCGCCACATTTTTCACATGGAATAAATGTATCATTGGCATAGACCGGGTTACCTGCCTCGTCTGTCATCAGTTTCTTTTTTAAGACTGATTTTTCTAGATCTGCACCAAGAGGTTCAGTTTCAATCATTAAGTGTCGTTTTAAAACATCTAAAATCTTATCTGTTTGCCCCAATTTCTGTTTTTTCGATATCTTTTCCCTGTTTTTTTGTTTTGGTTTCCTTTTTGACAACTCATTTTTTTCAATTAAATGACTAGGACTAACTTCTGTGTCAGATATATCATCATCATTAGCGTCATTAACTGTCCCTCCTTCAGAATCTATATGCATGTTCACACTGTATCTTGCAGTTCCATCTTTTTCATTTTGATTATCCCCATAAGCATTTATTTTTTCTTCGAGCCAATTTTCAAATACAGAAACATCTTCAGCTTCCTCTTGTTCACGCTTGTCCTCATCAGCAATGTTGTCTGTATGTTCCTCCTTTATATCCGATTCATCTTTTGTTGGTTTATGTTTTTTCTTCCTTTTTGATTTGTGTTTATCCGCATATGAATTTCTACTTGATTTCTTTCTTTTTACTTGTTTCTTTCTTTCAATTTTTAAAGAAGTAGAATATATTTTATTGCTTGTATCTGCAGTAGCATAAGCCATTTTATCATGGACATCTATTTCATACCTTTGCATACACTCTACAAGAACTAAATGTTCATGCAACAGACACATTGATGGAGTTACAAAGGAGCAGGTACCACATGAATAAATATCAACTTTTATTCGTCTTACGTCGTCTATTTCGCTTTCATAACAAGTCGACGATTCTGTTTTACAAGAATGAAAGTACTGTTCAATATTTTCTTCGTGTAAACTAAAGTGTGAATAATAAGTAGATATTTTATTAAACTTTTCAAAACACAGCCCACAGATAAATGGAAAAAGAGAAAATATATCCCCGAGTGTGTTTTCTGGGTTTGAATTTTCATTATCGAGAACTGCAGTCATCTCATTATTTTGGGATTTCTGTGTCGACTTCATGCTTCCATTGTTTGTTGTCGTGCACTTGCTGGTCTTTCCTGGAATACTGCCATAATCAACGGTTGATGAGCTCATGGTGTCACTTTGAGATGAGGTTAACGTGGTAAAATGTTGGTTAAATAGACATGCATTTGATTCAGTCATATCTCCATCAATATTCATACAAACCACATTACCGATAGGAATAACTTTTTCAGCTTTTGGTGAATATGAATGTATACTAAAGCTGTTATTACAAATTAACTACATATTATTGAACATGTTTAGAGTCCTGTTTAGCGTTCTTCTCCGAGCTCTGTTAAGTGTGTCGTTTCAGTTACTAGGACTCTTCTCTCTTAAGCCAGATAATCTGATGTCCACTAATGTGTATTATGCAGAAACAGTTTCCCTGAAAAAGAAAACAGAAACAATCTTAAAAACATAATTAAATAAAATGAAATCGGACTTATTTATAAAAGGGTGGTGTGGAAGAGGGGTTATTTAAATTATTTTGTTATAGACAAGTTTAAGTCTTTGTTAAACAAATGTGTTATTATGAAAACATATTTTGGTTATCTGTTAATGGCTAATTCTATGTTAAATCTGTTTTCACTTCGATATTGTTTATGTTTCTTCTTTCACTCTTTTTGGAACGCAATGTGCCTTTGTAATTCCACCACAGGTTTGAATATACATAGAGGATCTTACATGAGTACTCATTCATTATTGAATTTATTAAACGAGTTGGCAAAATGATATAATGCGACACTCTTGCCAAGCATCATATAATTTTTGTTAATGAGTTTAATAAATTCAATAATGAATGAGAACGAAAATGTTAGATTCTATTTATCACATAACTCACACATCGACTTTTATTGCATTTTTCCTGACGCTTGAACACGCGAAACTGACATAAACCGTGGGAATTGGATCATAGTCATTATCAAATTTGTTTGACAGAGCATACTAGGCTTATTTGCATACTTATACAACTAGTGGTCAGTGTTCTCCCCAGGCTATTAAGGCATGTCACATTTAACATGCCTTCACAGCCAAAATGCTTTTGCAGCATGCCTTAATTTTGAAAAGACATGCAATACATTTCAATTATTTCATTTTTGATTAGCTCAAATAAGTTTTAAACACAATATCTAGAATCACTAGCCTCTTTTTTTTATATAGATCAAGTGTTTTTCTGACAAACTTACATATATGGGATCAGGTATTACACTCTGAAGCATATTTTCTCTGATAAAGGCGACATGCCTTGAGAAATTCCTGGGGAGAACACTGGTGGTATATCGAAAATATAGAATGGTGTTATTGCACTCCCACCCATAAGTTATGTGATAAATTGTATTATTGGTGCAATTATGAATATCAGCAATAATCTGATAATTAGTATTTTGCAAAAACAGTCTGCGTTGAACTATTAAGATAATTATTGTACAGATACTGATTTGTATGCAAGTTATGTAGCAAACATATTAACGGTATGCCACAAGTTACACCTTATTGTCCTGTGGTAAATTTTTAAGTATTTGATTACTTCCCTTTGTCCATAAGTCTGGTATGTCTCTTACCTGTATTAAAAATTAAGCATGTAAATAAACATTATTGTATTATCTATATGTATCACTTTTTTATTGCACATTATTTTCATCAGTGAGTGTATGTGTAAACTGTTACCTTAGGCCAAATAAAATTATATCCGTTGTTCAGATTTTCCTACCGACCCCGTTTTAGGGGCTGACTCTAAACATGTTATGCCAATTTTTTTATATATTATTATATCTGTTGTTCAGGTTTTCCAACCGACCCCGTTTTAGGCGTTGACTCTAAACAGTTTATTCCCAAAAACAAAAAAACAATTCAAGTTACAGTATATTTTCTATCTGTTTTGTACCTGATATCAACACATATATATTTCAGCTAGTTTAGATTTATTCGATATTAAAAGTATCGAGAAAAGAAGACACAATATATAATAAAATCATTTTAGAAAATAAAACATTTCCCCTACCTAACCTAAATTATTTTAGCATGTAATACAGTAACAGGAACTACACATTTAATTTTATTTGGCCTTAAGTAAACTGTTGTGCTTTTCTTTGTGGTATTATTTCCTGCTGTAATTAGGAGTACGGTAATGGAAGTTCCTGTTTAAGACCATTTGGCCATGGACATTTATAAAGGACTGCGTAGTTGCCATTCACATTCCTTATAGAACAGAAGTGTCAGTTTTGCTAAAGATTCAAGATATATTTTATTTAACTTGAATATTCCTTTTCTATTTTACAGGTAAATGGTCCAGTAGCTTTATTATGTTATTTTCTTTGCATTCTGTAATGCATTAATCGAAAGTTCAACACAACAATGTTGCAACAACATATTATAAATAAAGAAAAACACACAACAGTTCTGAATTGAACTATTGATTTGTTGTAGGTTTCGTATATATACATGTAAGTATTAGATGTGAAAGTAGTACTTTTTCATTTCGCCTATTCAATCTATTAACAGGCAAAGGTTTTTAAACCAGTCCAAAGCCATTCCAACATTTCTCTTTTATTCATATTAAACATGTAAACAGTTCTGCTATAATGAATGTGTATACATATTTTCAATTACCTTTAATTATGCCATTCCATTAAGTATTATTGTGTAAGATATGGATCGATTCTGATACATAACCAAACCTATTATCATTTTTTTGAGTCGAACCGTTGATCGACTATGAAATTCTAACTGATTCCAATCACTAGTAAATTACTAAGGTGTCTGTCATGACTGTTGTCATTTCCATTCCTTATGGTAATAACAACAATCAATATTTAAATATAAATAAATTTGTAATAAAGTTCATGTACAAATGTGTTTTTTTAATTTTGAAAATCATATTAAAAATAATAAGTTTATCTTTAATTTTAAAGACAATGTGTATCATCTTAATATGATGCCAGATTTGTGGGTCAGTGCCATAACTCCACGTAATTAAAGTGCCTTATCGGTAAACAAAGTTTATACATGAGATATTAATGTAAAGTATAAAGATTTTTCTTTAAAGTAAGTATTTTGCCAAAAAACAATCATTTAAACACTTACTTTCTGAAAGACAGTGAGGTTTGCATTGTGACCTCATTCTGAAATCTCTCTGACTTGTCTTATGGAACGGAAGATTTCAGGATGCTTCGGCACCAAATCATTTCGGGGCATAGTCATTTCGGTACCGAGATGTTTCGGCACCAAACCATTTCAGATACAGTCATGTCGACATGTGTTTTTTTTACATATACGGCCACAAACTAAGAACCAATTAGTTATCTTAAAATATTCTTACGGCAGTTTACTACAACAAAATTGTCTGTAGATATATATGTATAAATGTATTCACTATTGCATAGTTATGTTTTTTATTATATATCTTACGTGTTACACAGATCAGATTCAGTAGATGAATTTATAAGACATCCCATATAATCTATAACAAAAGCCCCTCCCATAATAAACGCACCCCTTCCCCCCACCATTTTTTCAATTTATTTTTTTAAAACTTATCAAAAGACGCAAATTAATCTGTTTCATTCACACTGGAACACATAAAATCACTATAAAAAATTAAAATCTGATGCATTAATTGATTGACTGACATGCAGACTTTGGTTTTCTTGGTAAATAAAATCATGAAATAATGTCTGATTTAAAAGTTGAATTATGTAATTTTGGTCTTAAATAAACACCCCCTTTTCAAAAATGTAACGCCCCGCGGCCCCTGGGGGCGTTTATTAGGGATTATACAGTAAAAATGAAGAAAAAATAAATGTACATGTATGTATAACACAATATATGTGAGTATTTTAACATTTAATTGAATACTTATTTTTTATTTTCCATTAACAAAACAACGATTTAACAAAACATACAACAAAACTGACAATGTATCTCTAGATGAAAGAATAGAAATGCTGATTTAGTGGACAATTATAAGTCACTACAAAACACCTGCCCTACAAAACATCTGCCAGTACATATTTCTATCAGCCTGTATAACCATAACCTAAAACTGGGAAAGGAATATCATATATATTTCAACTATAAAATGAGTACCAAAACGTCAAAGGTAAAAAAATAAATTAGATGCCAAAACATCTGGGTGCCGATTTGTCTAGGTGGGCCTGGCGCAATAGTTTGGTGCTGAAACATCCTAAATCCGAACAGAATGGGTCAGTTATGCTTATTATTCTTATTACGTCCAAAACCAGCATTTATTTCATTAATTTCCTACGTTTATACCTGCTACCTGTACAAACTTGGTAATCATACATTGCTATTTTCCTGAGACAATTATCAAAACAATAGAAAATTATCTGAATATGTCATACTTACTTCGAGGCGACACTTTCCATAAATTGAACGAACAAATGGCGACGTTGTTAATAAGGGGAGTAACTTCGTAATACAAAACACGCCGAAGTATCTATATCATAGTTTTCTAATTGAATTGGGCGAGTGTTATCTTATGCGCAAGACAATGCAATAGTGACAGTTATTTTTGAAAATCTGTGCATGCTGGCAAATGTGTCCTAGGCGCAAGACAAGGAAATAATGAACATATAATGGCAGTTAGTTTGTGCCTGCTTGTAAATCTTTTCTATCACTTCAAAACTAGCTTCTAAAAAAATGTCTTTACACACAGAAATGCCACCATATGTAATGCACACCATAATAGTGTTAAGACTGTTCCATCTATTAGCATTTTACTGTAGAGTTGACTACTACAAATATTCATGTTTCTCCTTTGCCATAGTACTAGAAACAGTCTGACAGGTGACATAACTATATTGCCTTCAAGCATTCACACGCAGTATTAGTTTCAATGTGTTCTGCAATGTGAAGCTCCTTTTCCACAAATGACACGTTGAAAGGTTGCTGGAGACTTTTTCATTCCAAATGACATAACTTTATATTGAAATAGCCCATCTGGAGTTACAAATGCTCAAACTTCTTTTGCACTTTCTGTGAGAGGAACTTGCCAACATCCTTTTAAGAGATCAACATTTGTAACGTAATTTGCAGTTCCAATTTTGTCAATACAGTCGTCAATTCGTGGAATTGGAAATGCATCAGTTTTTGTGACACTGTTGACTTTTCTATAGTCAGTACACATCGGATATGCATTATCCGGTTTTGACACAAGAATACATGGTCAACTCCAGTCACTTTTACTTGGTTCAATGAAATCATTTTTCAATTAGTATTGAATTTCTTCTTTGAGATATTGTTGTTTAGAAGGATTCATTCTATATGAATGCTGTTTTATTGGAGTAGAATTTCCAACATAGAAATCATGGTAAATTTTGTCAGTTCGTGTTGGAACATCCGAAAATAAGTGCTCATATTCATGTATTAATTGTTTCAGCTGGAACTCATGTATTAATTGTTTTAGCTGGAACCCCCCCCCCCCCCCCCCCCCCCCCCCACCCCTCCCAAATGATAAAATGGTCGATCCCTTAAAAACTATTGTTTTGTGATAGAAGTACACTTTATCTCAATTATATAAACAAGAGTTTGCAAACGTATCCCCATTTAAATTAATATAATGATTTATCAATTCAGCGATCTCAGCTTTGCTGTGTGAAGTAGGGTATATAAACATGACACACGCACACAATGCATTCAGCCAAGACAAATGCGAACAAAGACTTCACGATATGTGATATTGGGTGTCTGAGGGTCTGTCTCACAACTTCCAATGTTATTGCGTATAACATATGGCGTTGAAATGTAAAAACTGCGTTTTTACTATCACCGTGATAACATGCCCAGTATGTACGACACACAGTACGGCATTTACCTTCGTTGGGGAAATCTTTATGGACAGGTATTGAAAATCTGCAACGTGTTCTGAAATGAGGCCAGAAACTATTGTAAATCACAGTTTCGTAATACAATGATAATACAATAATAATAACATTGACTTTAGCGGGGTAATCTATATGACGTCTATATGTTATTTTGTCTCAGCTTTACAAAAGGAAAAAAACAAAAAAAACGTTCTTCATCAATACAAAATTTAATTTGATTTCAGTTTTTCATTTATATTCACGACTAAATCTAACTATATATTTTGTAATGAAATAAAGATTTACATAATATTAGATAGTTAACAACTGTTGGTACATGTCGAGTTAGATGGAAATGTTATCATGGAGACAATGTAATAGCAACAGGGCACACCTTTGAACACTTGTAAGCGTTTATCTTTGTATTCAAACACGAACAAGTTTATAACCTAATTTTGACTTCAGTTTTAACTCATAATCATTTTTTTATATATTGATACCAGGCGATTTACACTTAATTCCGGAGATCCGGAGAGCGACTGAAAAATCCGGAGAATCCGGACCGGAGATTTGACAGGCCTGTGATACATTTAAAACCGCGGTGGTGGCTTAATTAGAGACCGTCCGCCTCACATGCGGGATGTCGTGGGTTCAATTCCCGTCCGTGTCACACTAAAGACTTCATTCAAATGGCACGAGTAACTTTCTTGCTGGACGTTTAGCATAAATAAATGATAGTTCTAGGACTGGTTGGCCCTGATCAGTATGATGTGACTGTGTGGGTTATCATGCTATGTGTCTACTCATTTGAATTCCAGTCTTACGGTTGGCCCGGATCAGTATGATGTGACTGTGTGGGTTATCATGCTATGTGTCTACTCATTTGTATCCAGTCTTACAGTACTAGACTGGTTGGCCCGGATCAGAATGATGTGACTGTGTGGGTTATCATGCTATGTGTCTACTCATTTGTAGTCCAGTCTTACAATACTAGAATGGTTGGCCCGGATCAGTATGATGTGACTGTGTGGGTTAGTTGACGTTTAGCATAAAGATATAATAGTTTAGGACTGGTTAGCCCGGATCAGTATAATGTGACTGTGTGGGTTATCATGCTATGTGTCTACTCATTTGTAGTCCAGTATTACAATTCTAATAAGTTAATCATAGATTTAGACACAAGATATGATAACAAAAATTGTTAAAGTTCTCCAGCCATGTTTTGTTTCATGAACATGTTTATGTTTATTTAAATCCAAATCAATACACAACAATAGATATTTACAATTCACACATTGCAATATCTGTGAAAAGCGAGAATACTATTTTATTTGATGACGTAGAAAACTTTGAACAGATAAATTAATCCACAGGTAAATGTATTTATCAATTATCTGGCAATAGTTGTGCAGCTATACAATTCAGATTTACCTCATTTCCCCGTGCAGTCACGCAGTGGTAAAAACAGTATCTACGTCATGCAAATAATATTTATTTTTAAATACAGCTTAGTAGCGGTTTTAAATATATGTTTCTCTCCGGGACTATCAAGAAATGGTCATATGACGTTTAAGAGTTAAATTTGTTAATTGATAATACTACAAAAAGGAAGGCCGCCATACATACCATCTTATATATAATACACTGGAAAGCGGCCAGAAGTTAGCATGATATTCAACATTCGACATTCGATATTCAAGAAGAACAAAAAACTCGAAATTCGTTATTCAACAAAAAAAATCTGAATATCGAAAAACAAAAAACTCGAGATTCTTTATTCAACAAAAAACATCTGAATATCGAAAAATAAAAAACTCGAGTTTCGTTATTCAACAAAAAAAATCTGAATGTCGAAAATCAAAAAACTCTAGATTCATTATTCAACAAAAAAAATATCTGAATATCGAAAAACAAAAAACTCGAGATTCGTTAAAACAACCAAAAAAATCTGAATATCGAAAAACAAAAAACTCGAGATTCGTTATTCAATAAAAAAAATCTGAATATCGAAAAACAAAAAAAACTCGAGATTCGTTATTCAACAAAAAATATCTGAATATCGAAAAACAAAAATCTCGAGATTTATTATTCAAAAAATACGTTTTGAATGTCGAAAAACAAAAACTCGAGATACGTTATTTAACAAAAAATATATCTGAATATCGAAAAACAAAAAACTCGAGATTCGTTATTCAAAAAAAAAGTTTTGAATGTCGAAAAACAAAAAACTCGAGATTCGTTATTCAACAAAAAAAATCTGAATATCGAAAAACAAAAAACTCGAGTTTCGTTATTCAACAAAAAAAATCTGAATATCGAAAAACAAAAAACTCGAGATTCGTTATTCAATAAAAAATATCTGAATATCGAAAAACAAAAAAACTCGAGATTCGTTATTCAACAAAAAATATCTGAATATCGAAAAACAAAAATCTCGAGATTTATTATTCAAAAAATACGTTTTGAATGTCGAAAAACAAAAACTCGAGATTCGTTATTCAACAAAAAATATATCTGAATATCGAAAAACCAAAAAACTCGAGATTCGTTATTCAAAAAAAAAAGATTTGAATGTCGAAAAACAAAAACACTCGAGATTCGTTATTCAACAAAAAAAATCTGAATATCGAAAAACAAAAAACTCGAGATTCGTTATTCAACCAAAAAAATCTGAATATCGAAAAACAAAAACACTCGAGATTCGTTATTAAAAAAAATAAGTTTTGAATGTCGAATAACAAAAAACTCGAGATTCGTTATTCAACAAAAAAATCTGAATATCGAAAAACAAAATACTCGAGATTCGTTATTCAACAAAACAAATCTGAATATCGAAAAAAACAAAAACACTCGAGATTCGTTATTAAAAAAATAAGTTTTAAATGTCGAATAACAAAAAACTCGAGATTCGTTATTCAACAAAAAAATCTGAATATCGAAAAACAAAAAACTCGAGATTCGTTATTCAACCAAAAATATCTGAATATTGAAAAATAAAAAAACTTGAGATTCGTTATTAAAAAAATAAGTTTTGAATGTCGAAAAACAAAAAACTCGAGATTCGTTATTCAACAAAAGAAATCTGAATATCGAAAAACAAAAAACTCGAGATTCGTAATTCAAAAAGTGAATATCCAAAAACAAAAAATCCGAGATTCGTTATTCAACCAAAAAAATCTGAATATCAAAAAATAAAATACTCGATATTCGTAATTCAAAAAGTGAATATCCAAAAACAAAAAACTCGAGATTCGTTATTCAACCAAAAAAATCTGAATATCGAAAAACAAAAAAACTCGATATTCGTTATTCAACAAAAGAAATCTGAATATCGAAAAACAAAAAACTCGAGATTCGTTATTCAATCAAAAAAATCTGATCAGATTCGTTATTCAAAAAATAAGTTTGAATGTCGAAAAACAAAAAACTCGAGATTCTTTATTGAACAAAAAAAATCTGAATATCGAAAAACAAAACACTCGAGATTCGTTAATCAAAAAATAAGTTTTGAATGTCGAAAAACAAAAAACTCGAGATTCGTTATTCAACTGTGACATTCCTAATTTAGTAGTATCTGTATTAGACTAGATATTTATCGGATATACACGAGATATTTATTTCAAGCTATATACAGTTTGTCAGTTATGTGATATAAATATGTCGATTTAAAATATAACAAATGATAAAACATTTCGAGTTAACGTCATGTTTTAATTAAATCAAAACACTGGAATGATCAGCATCGGTCGTCCGGCCTGCTTCGGATTTCTTTACTACACTATGTTACGTGTATTCAAGTCTCGGACAGTTTGTTTGTTTGTTTGTATGGTGTGTTACGTCATTGTCAACACATGTAAGGTTGTATATATGACGGTCGATTTGTTTGTGATGGAGGCAGACCACACACTTTTCCTGGGTAGAACCAGTACTGTACACCTCCCCGCCATCCTTAAAGGGACACACGGCAATTTTGAAGTATTTATCAAGCACTGAAACTTGCGTCTCGTTTTATTTATCCCGTATCATTTTGACTTTAAACCGGCTGGCATATAATTAAATAATTTTGTGAGTTTTCTTTTCTTCGTCTTATTCTACCACAGGTTTAAATATATTATTGGTGCACTTTAATCAGCAGTTAATAATATGCAAACACAATTTGTTTTATACTTTTCTTATAATTAATATTAATGATTGAACAGATGCAATTTATGCAGAAAAACTAACGGGACGCCGTGAGTTTTTAAAACATCAAGATTGCCATGTGTCCCTTTAAGAATCAACACTTCCTGACTTACAATTCGAGCTCCCAGTGGGATTCGAACCCTCAGCGGTGAGAGGAGAGAAGGTTTACAACGCAACGTCGTTAATACCTCGGCCACGGAGACGTTAGTCTCGGACAGCCAAAACCGCATGATGTATATGTCGTATATGTCTTACAGACAGATATCGATCTGGGCAGATTAGGCCGATAAAGCGCCCAGTAGCTATTAGCCGACTGTATTCGCCCGTTTTCCAGGCAAATAAAGGTCAACGTTATATTGTAAATAAAGCTACTTCAGGGTGGGCTGAGGTGGGAATGGGGTAGCCGAAGGGGGATAACAGCAAGTTGAATTTGATGATAACAGATAACAATGAATTAACAATACTAGAAACAGTTAACAGTAAATAAAATAAAATAACAATCCTAAATTTTCCATTTTACGATAGGTGGTGGAGAAGGAGAGAGAGGGATTGGGGACAATATAAATAATTAACAGATAACATTAAATTAACCAATAACGGATAACAATCAATATTATTTCAAAATAGCAGATAACAAAGTATAAATTTCGCCAATTACAGCAGAACACAACAGTTTAGTTACACTTGTTGACATCACGTGCTGCTTCTCATCAGTTAGAAGTAGGACATTTTAAATTTTAAAACGTTTAATTAATATGAAAATGCGTTTATTGTGAAAGTCACATAAAATCTCTCAAAGTCTCGCCAAAATCTCCCCTTACATAAGTGGCAATTTCAACCTAACATTTCCCCACAGGCCTTGGTGCTGTTTCCCATGGCTGAATCCGTGTAGACCATTTTCAAGCTAATGATATACATGTATTAGTTATTTTCTAAAATAGAAAAAGCTGTTCCGTCTGTGAAAAATAACAGTGAAAATATAACCTGATATATGGCTCACATGTAAAAACATCAAGTAATATATAAGTTTTACTTTAATCAATAGGGTAAGAGTAAAGTTTGGTGCACTAGTTGATAGAACATTGTTTAACCACCCCGTTCTCCACACACACACACACAAACACACACACACACACACACACACACACACTCTCTCTCCACCTCCCATTGTCCTTTATTGCCATTGACCGTTCCAGGCGGTACCCCGTTTTGTCACCCTTTTATGTGTGTAATGTCGCCTGACTGCAAGATTGAAGATATAAATTAAAAGTGACCACTCCTTCCAGGATTTAGAAACTAACATTGTTCAATCAAGTTCATACACGTTATTCATTATGACCTCGTTTTGATGTCAACATTTTTAAAGAAGCATTACTCTAGTCTAGTTTGACCGGCAAACTCCGATTTCTTCACTACACTATGCTTCGCGGATTCAGAACCAAGTCGTGGGGGAAATGGATGGTTGAAATCGCCACTCACTTAAGGGCTATTTTGGCGAGAATTTGAGAGATTCTATGAAAAAAGTATTTACTATTAGTTAACTACATGTCAGTTTCTTACTTTTAACTTATGAGAAGCAGCAAGTGACGCCAAATGTTTCACTGGTGCATTGACGACGCCAGCGCACAAACACACCTGCTAAACGCACTCTGGTACAGCTGTCTGTGCCGTGAATGCTACTCAATGATAATATCGCATGACATTCAAAACTGTGACATTCCAAAACGGCCTTCCCGCATATCAATCATCATAGAATATCATTGATGCGTAGGAAACGAAAAAAGTCAGTGATTCAGTACCAGTTACCGAAGAGTACCAGTTACCGCGGGAGTACCACAAGGCTTAGTTCTAGGTCAGATCTTATTCCTCAAATATAAGAAGACCTATCGGATAACATCACGTCAAACGTAACACTGCAGATGATACCACAGTGTACCTGGCTGTCTGTAGTTTCCAAGATGCTCAATTTCTGTAGCGTCACCTTGACAAACACTTTATATCTGAAGAACAATGGGATATAGAGTTTAAATCCAGGTATGTGCACAGCCATACATGTAACAAGATCAAAACTCAAATCCCATCGACTTGCACATTGCATGGTCATACACTGGAAACAATTAGAAGTACTAAATACATGGGTGTCAACATACGTATTGATCTTATCCGGAAAGATCATGTCAAAAATGTCAATACTTCAAGCAACATAACTCTGTAGGCTTGTTAAAGGCGCAAAAAGCAGCCATAGGATCAACTGCGTACAAGGCGCTAGTTCGGATGTTCTTCCCCAGTCTAGTCATACTCGACACGATATAGACAAACTGGAGATGAATTTGACGAAGAGCTGACGGGTGGTTGCAAAATGATTTCTCATATGAATCTAGTGTCACAATATGCTTGATATCCTGAACTAACAATATTTTAGGAAGACTTTCTGAAGCCAATGACTAGTTGCAATCCAAATGCCTACATGCATCTAACCTCCTACGAGGCTATCTAGGCTGTATAATCCACTAGCCTTTCGTCAAATCATCACTGTTTGTCTATATTGTGTTGAGCATGAGGACTCCAGATGCAGTTGATCTTATGGCTGTGTTTTTACTTCAGATATTGCGCTTAAAGAAGCCCAGAGTTCTGTTGCTTAAAGTACTGGCCTTTGTTATATGATCGTTCCATGTAAGATGACTGCTTATGTTGCCACCCAGGTATTTGGCACTGCTTATTGTTTCTAATGTGTGACCATGCAATGTGTAAGTTGATGAGATTTGAATTTTAGATCGAGTTAAATGGATAGCTGTACACTTACATGGATTAAACGCCATATCCCATTCTTTATACAGATAGGGAGCGTTTTTTAAGGTTTCACTGCAGAAATTGGGCATCTTGGAAACTAAAGACAGCCATGTACACTGCGATATCATCTGTACAGTCTTACATTTGATGTGTCTTATCTGATAGGTCAATAAATCAATATATATGAGAAATAAGAACGGACCTATAACTGGGCCTGGTGATACTCCTGCGGTAACTAATACTCTGTCAGAATCTTCGTTGTCAATGATTACCTATTGCAGTTTTTCAACACGTCCATATACCCGAAGTCGTCATGTATTGGTAAATGAAAGAAGCTTGCATTTATGTATATGGTCTGAAGCTTTAAGTTATGGTTGTGAATAACTGACTTTCAGAATTCCATTTCTATATATCGGAAAATAAAACTAATAGATCCCTAAAGTATCCCTCAGGAAAAATGCATCTCCATTTCGTTATCTGCGCAACAGTGATTTTATTTGATGATTGAGATGATAGAAGACGGTTTTGGAATGTCACAGATTTGAATGTCATGCATTATGTAAACGTTATCACAGGGTAACACTTCGAAAGGTGTGCAGATTTTCTCCGACAACGACAGATAAAGGGTTGCGTTACGTGCCTTTAAGGATCTCTGTTTAAATGAAGTTGCTTATAGATTGTGAACAGGTGTCGTAATTTGTGTTGCAATTGTATTCCTGTATTGGGAGGGTTTAAATTCCCTCGAGATTACACGAGAGCGATGATGTAGATACTAAAAATGTGTGTGTGTGTGTGTCAGTTGTGGCCGGGTTTAAGTTTCCAAATACGGAACGACACATGGCGGGATATTTAAAAACTATTGAAATATGGCGGTTGTTTATGAAGCCATTGCGTGCTGTCTTCAAAACTGTTGCCGGAAAAGTGCGCATGGAGGTCGTAACATGGTCCTACATATCATTCTAAACTAAGGATTGAAGTCTCTTTGGTAGTTACATACCACCATTAGAACCATGGCTTTTACGTCTAGCCTTTAATATTTTTAATGAGTCTGGAGAAAAATATAACGGCAGCTCTTTCGGAAAGAAGAAATTCATTGAAAAACATGTACACGACGCAAGAGGACGTACATGATGGTATGGTTGCTGGTGGTGTCTTTTTTTTTATGCATACATATACATGGCCTTTTAGGACAAACAAATCAGGACTTATTTTAACTATACATATACTAGACTAAGTTACACAGATCTATACTATACAGTTCAATCTAGCGCAAATGCACGGAAAAGACGATTTTACAACTAACATGTCAATGCAAATGAAGAAACAGTTTTCTCTTGCAAATACAGAAACTAAACCAAGAGTCATCGAATTGTGGGGAACGATTAGATCTCTTCACAGGAATTAAATACTATGAGGAAAATAAATACTATGATGCAGACACGGATAATGATGTCTTACTATTTTAAATATGAACAGGTAAATTCAATAAAGATTAAAATCAAAACTGTATTGTTAGTTTAAAAAGGTCCACTGGTGATACTATCTTATCAGATCAAAATGCGCAGGTTAGTAATTCAATATTTGAATAAGGAAGTCGACATTGTTTGCCATACTGTTGCACAAACTTCTCTTTAAAATCTTACCCATAGTATTTCTGATATGTTATCTACTGTCAAACGCGTGGAATATTAAATATTTATGAACATGATGATTCAATCAAAGCAACATTAGCATTGTTTATAAACGAATCTACTGGGGTAGTAGAGGGAAGACTGATTACATACAACGCATAATATGATAACTGCGACATGTACAACTTTTAAAGGTGCAATACGTTTAAAGTATCCACCTATATAGAGCGGTAATGTAGAATAACAGTAGACGTTTTGCAGAAACGTTCATATAATTAGGGTTTTTCATTTTAACAAAAGTGGTGTATCGCTTGTAAGGCAGGAAGTGGGTGGCTAGGCTCGCGTTAAGCATTCGCCAAATCGCCATAGGCGAAAAGAAACCCGATCTGGCGAATGAAAATCGTAAGAAATACATATCAAATTCGCCAGACATCGGCGGTCTGGCCATAGGAATCGGACATATTGTATTTGCATGTAATAAACCAGATTGACTATCCACTACTAGTATATTAAAATATATTTTTATGACAGGAATGCAACGCGAAATTTTCAATTTACGTTTCTGGAAGTTTTATCCCCGAACGGACGTCATAATTCGATACTACGGATGTTTTTCTATCAATCTGGGTCATAACTTTCGACTTTCCGTGTAATATAAGTACTTTTGTAACAACTTTCGTTTTTGAATCGACTACATGGTTTGTGCCGAGATCCATGCCGTGACGTCACTGGAATAGTGCTCCGCAGTGAATAATTAGGTAAGTACCGAGATATTCCGAATTAACTAGTCAATATCCGGTTTGTACGATATCATAGATGTCAAAATGGATGTCGATCTACAAGATCCACGTAAACTAGCCTTTAGTAAGGCAAAAGAGGGACACAGTCTCATTATCACTGGGCAGTGTGGTACAGGGAAACAGAAACAGAACGCCAACAAAATCATTGTCGTTTGTAAGAAACACTTCACACAAAACGGATGACTACGTAAAGGAAACTATTTTTGGTATGATAATCTGATAAAAATCTATTTAAATGCTTAACTTTAACATGTTTTCATATTCAACATTGTTCTATATCAAAAATAAAGTACCGATTGACTATTATAAGGAGTGGGTGGGGTAATGCTTATGTAGGTGTACGCCCACCATTGATGGGTCGTGTTATCCAAGATAATTTTTTCTGTTTAGTGTGTGCACTGTTGATAAAGTGAAAGAAGACTAGCCTAATGTATAACTATTCATACCCCAATTTCCAAGCATCATTTTTTTTCTTAATTCACAATTCAAACATGGCAATGCTTTCAGTATGTTCCAGATACATCAATAATGCTATTCATATCACAAAATAAGGAAAATGTATTTTCAAACAAGAAGAAACAAGGATTATTTATAACCGCCATTATGAAAGTACCCCACGGAAGCATAAAAACAACATATTGCATATCAATTAATTATAGCGAAATAATAAGTGAAAACATGTCTTATTTATTTATTTTTGTTTATTTTAAGGATTAAAACCCGGATATGGAAGGCTCCTGGCAACAGCAGTGCCAAGTATATTTCCTTGGACTCCAACCGAAGCCAAAGCTGCAAAAAGTAGGAAGGAAAGAGCACAAACAAGAGAATGTAAAAAAGAAGAATGGGATCATCTTTGCAAAGAAGACTTGGAGAGTAGCTTCAGTGAACAGGTCGATTGCACAGAAGAAATAATAGATGATGAATTCTACACGGCGACTCCTTTATTCGAAGAAGAATTCACGGTAAAAAACTCCACGACCCAAACTGATGAGACGCCAATGTTTTCCATTGAGAAATTTTCTTCAAACAATGAATTAATACATTTTTATACAGGTCTGGAGTATTATGCTAAATTCATGTTTGTGTTGAATTCACTGGGACCTGCTGCATACTGTTTGAAGTATATATATTTTCAAATAGCAGGTGTATCTATTGAAAATCAGATGTTTATGACTTTGATGAAGTTAAGGCGATATTCAACAAACTTTGAACTGTCCACCTTTTTCTCCATTTCTGAATCCAGTGTTAAAAATATAGTTTATACATGGATTATTTTTATGCCGAAACAGTGGAGGGAAGCCAATATATGGCCAAGCCAGAATCTTGTGAGATATTTCATGCCATCCGATTTTAAATTAAAATTTCCGAAAACAAGAATCATTATTGATGGAACCGAATGCCCAATCAAAAAACCTAAAGCACCTAGATCTCAACAATATACATATTCTACATACAAAAACAGAAATACTATTAAAATTCTTGTTGGTTCGACACCTGGTGGATTAGTCAACTACATTTCCCAATCTTATGGAGGATCTACTAGTGACAGGCAGATTGTTGAGCGATGTAAAATTGTTAGTGCCTGTGACCCTGGAGATAGTGTGATGTGTGACAAGGGATTCAATGTCCAAAATTTATTTGCAACAGCAAATGTGCATGTTAACATTCCGACTTTTTTCAGAAAGAAAAACCGAATGACAGAAAAAATTGTTGTAAATGACAGAAAAATTTCTAGTAAAAGAGTTCATATTGAACGAATAATTGGGCTGGGGAAGACATACAGAATTTTAATGTGTCCTTTAACAGGCACTGAAACAAAGTTGTCGTCTCATATAACATATGTCTGTTTTATGTTGTGTAATTTTAAAACATGTATTGTTTCAAAACATGCTTAGTTAATAGTACTTATAAATAACAAGTATACTTGTTTGTAGTTGGGCAATTTTTAAAAAAAATTGTTTGCCGTGCTCCTACCTACTCACTTAAAATAGCAGCTACCGCAAATTTTTTATTGACTTTCAAAGCGTCAGATTTTCCCCCCATGATTTCTGTTTATTTTGGTTGAAAATGACAATACAAAATCAAAATTTGGTAAAAATCAAAAATTAGCTATGTACCTACCCACATGAAAAATAATGGGTCGGAGCACAAACATTTTTTAAGGGATGGCTTTGTTAAAGAAAACAGAACACATTTGTGGTTATTCATATAATTGTTTATATAATTACTTCATTGAGATGCATTGACATGGTAAACTAACAATTATTATTATACTTTATGACAACTTTGCAGCAAGTTTACAAAAGATTATTTTTCATTTTCAGAATTCTAATCTGCCAATTCTGGGTTGTAGTAGACAATTAAGACTTTAAAATATTGGTGCACTTTTTTTATTAATAGTACATGTGACATATTTATCAGCATTCAAGTTTCATTTAATTAAAAAAAGTAAATCATAGTCAAACTGGACTGGAGGAACATTCCAGTGCTCATCCATGCATTTTTGTGATCTGGCAGGCACCGACCTTCTGCAAGCCAGCTGGAAAGTTTTGTGACATCAAGTTTTTTTCCTAGTTGGGCTCGAACCGACACTGGCGACAGGTCAAAAACATTTTCAGCTGAGGTCGCTTTTTAATTACACTTAATGTGTTATTAATACTACAATCATGGCGTAGCTATAGCCAAATTGACTATACGCACAGAGCAATTCACTTGGTGTTGCTAGTGGGGTTTGTGGGACATCCCCCCACCTCCCCCCTCAGATTTTTTTCAAAACTTACAATGCAAATCCTGACTTTTGGCGCAATTTAAGTGCATTTTATTTATCTGCCACATCACAAAAATATCCGCATTTCTGAACGGAAATATATTTTGCATTATTTTATTTTATAACCAGATGCATATGTAAAATTACTTGTGTGAACCATGTGCTGTTGATAGTGATATTCATTTTCTTTTCTCTGCAGTATACATTAGTATAAATAAACAGGGAAATGTACTAAGATTGGCTTTTTCGATTTTTTTTCCCCACATTTATTTAATATCTGAAATATCTAGCTTTCAATCGTAAACTAACTTGACAGTTACACATGGAAATGTGTAACTGTGCGTATACTGCAGGGAATAAAATAAGACAACACAGTGAACTGTTGTCGGGTATTAACGGAATACACACATTATGCCATGCAATAATATAATTTATCACATAATTTGCGGTGCAGGAGTGTAATAAAACCATGACATATTTTTGATATTAACCTAGTGTAATATCACTTCCGATTTATACGTAAAATACCGAACTTCTTTCCGACTTGCCCGAAAATATAAATGACGTCAATTTGTCATGGTTAAATGACGTTATTTTGAGACATTACATTATAGAGGTGATCTGTTAAATAAATGGTAAATCTACCATTTACCTGAGTTATGTGATAAAAAGAATCTTACAATCGTGCTCGTTTATTATTGAATTTATTAAACTCGTTGGCAAAATTAATATAATGCTCGGCAGAGCCTCGCATAATATCTTTTTGCCAACTCGTTTAATAAATTCAATAATAAATGAGTACTCGTATAAGATCCTCTATAAATGACACGACAAAAAATTGTAACTTCACAAATTTATGTAACGCACCGGTGTATAGGAGTATGTCCAGCTACACCACTGATTGACACAAACATGATAAATTTACGCTAATGGCAATACATGTATACTTTCTTCATAATTTCATACAAAGAGATTTTTAAAAATATAAATAAAATACTTGAAAATTTGATTACTTTATTTTGTGTTGTTATTTCTTATATTCAAACTTTGCTTAAAATTAAAATAAACAGTTAATCTACTGTTGAATTTATAAATATTGGAGATATGTTCCCGGTTAGGGCCATAGGTAGCGCACAGGATTACTAATCCAGGGGTCGTGAGTTTGAACCCCTTGCGGATCAGTCTCTGTGATGATCTGTTATGAACTTTGTTCTATGCAATGCAAATTTGTCTCCAACCACTGATAATACACAGGCCAAATCCTTAGTTGAAATAAGAGAAATTAATGCTAAAAGGGTATAAACAAATTTGCAAAATTAATAACATTACGAAATTTTACAACTCTAAATTGAAATAAATGTTCTTTAAATTCAGGTTGATGCAAATTAAAAATTGAATACCATTTCAGTCTGTGCTTTTTAAATATATGGGTACTCAGTCTACATATGATTTGTAAAACTGTTTTTCAAGAAGAATCATCTTGAAATGGCTGTCGAAGAAAAGTTTCAACTGACCGACCATTCTTGATATGAAAGTGTCATTTCTTTGAATATCAAAATATTTTATGTCTTTAATCTTCAAGTTGTCTGCTGTACAAATTATCAATGAGCACGTTTGAGCTCCAGTACACAAAAGCTGGCCTTGTATTTGAAAATAGTAACTATCATTCATATCAAGGGAATACTGTCCACTGTCGTTACAATTTAAATAAGGCACAGTGTTAGCAGATATAAATTTGTCTCTTGCTGAATAAGGACATTTAACTTCAACAACATGCGTTGAATCAATAATACCATCTGGTGAAGAGGCTAAAAATGGATATTGTTTTGAAACCACTAAACCGCAGGAATGTACAGTCTTGCCGGTATCTTCCATAAATCGAGTTATAGCAATTGATTCATATTTGTGTCCATGCTCTAATGGGGCAGCTTTAATTTTTCTGGTTTCAACTAATGATCTGGCCAGCTTATTTTTATCTGTCTGTCTGTTGATTTGCAGATTTTACCAAACATTGAAGATGGTAGGCGTTTTGTACGTTCTTTCCATAAATCATTTGCACTTTGACCCATTGTTTTTTTCTCAATGTCAATAATTGTTTTGTCACTTATTTTTGTTACAAAAATTTGTTCAAGAAAGTTTTCTGGAGAAAGCTTTAGATAGTCGTGATCTAATGCAACGGCTTTAGTGTTTGCCCGTTCAAAAGTTTGAAATATTGGCATTTTAGAAATGCCAGGAAAATTTAAACATGCATTTCTAAAATGATCTTGGTAATTAACTGTATTTCTGAAATGCTCTGGTCTTGGGTCAAAGTCAATGTTTGTCAACTCATCTGCACCAGGCATATCCAGTGAATTGGCCTTTAGTGGACCCCCAATATATTTTTTACATTTATGAAAACTTTGCAGTTTTTGGGTGCATGTTTCTTCTGTTTTTATTGTCATTTTCTTGCAAAACATGGCTGCACCATACAGTACTGTGCACACATGTTTGCAGTGAGCTTGTGGTCCCATTCCAGAAGCACATTCACACTGCGCCTGTATAACTGACCCCTCTGAATTTAGTTCAATATCAATCGTGTAACACACACCCTTCTTCATTTCTGCATGACAGCTTGATTTTATGAACACACCATTCTTTCCTGGTGACATCCGGAAATACCTTAAAAACTGTTCATTGTATAGTCTCTGAATACGTTCATCCAGAGTTTTCTCATGCTGGGCCAGATACTTGTTCACATTGTCGAGCTCTGTTTTAGGAAAGTTTGAGTCCGAGTTGACATCCGCATACGATGTGGCATCTGGTATTGTCATGGTGTATTCAGGCTCTAAAGTCTCTACTTTACCAAAGTTTCGATTTCTCTCGTAAGACACTAATCTGAAGAAAAAAATGGGGAAACATTTAAGTTTTTTCTTTTACATTAGAACACACAGCAGTACAAATAAATTCGCAAACAAAATGTCGATAATTTTAAATACCCCACCCACCAACAGCAACATTATCAATGTTTGAAACAAACGAAATGGGCAAATATAAATTATTTCTTCATCTTTTATTTAAACAAATATAAGAAAGAAGAGAGAAAAATATATTATAATGTTCAAAATTACGCTAAATATCCAAAAGATAAGCGAAACAAATATTAAAAGTGACCAAAGAAGTCGCGTTCGGAATCTCCGCGACGGCATTTTACTTTCGTTTTCAAAGACAATGTTTTTTCTCTTATAACTGGAAATTTACGTACCTTTCAACCAATTCATTCTTACGACCAGAAAGTCTAGCACCCCTACTTTTTAATTCCGCCTTCAATTCTGGAATTGTTAATAATCCGAACTTGGATTCCATTTTTTTAAGCGTCAAGTCTTTGTTGTGATTTTCCCACTTCGAAACCGGATATGAGCTTTTTTGTGATAGAATTGTCTCCCCTATTATTTTTTTTAATTAGCTAAATAATATATAGCGGCTGAATAATAATATTAAAACATTGCCATGTTTGACATTAAATTATAATGAATTACTTACCAACTCGTTGTCTTTATTGCGACAGTTATTATTATTATTATTAATTTTGAATTCTGTGCGAGTCTGCATTCGGATTACGTCACAGCATGGAAGTCGGCACAAACAAAATCTTCACTCCAAAAACGAAAGTAGCTGAAAAACATACTTTTATTACATGGAAAGAGGCAATAATGTTCTAGATTGTTATAAAAACATCCGTAGTATCGATTTCTGACGTACGTTCTGTGGTAAAACTGTCGGAAACGAAATTGAAATTTTCGCGTTGCATTCCTGTCTATTTTTATATAAAATTATATACATGCTGGGACCTACATACTGTACTATGTTTACAATGCGTCCGATTCCTATGGTCTGGCGAATCCAAATTTCCGACCAATTTTGTCTATAATCTCGGAAAATCCCGAATTCTAATACACAAAGTATTTCACTGTTTATAAAGCCACTACCCCGCTGGGTGTTGTTAGCTAATTAGCGACAATCAATTTGGACTGATAAACTTATTATCGCAGTGTTTATTGAATACCGCTGTCATTTATTGTTTCTATTGTCACTGTGCGATAGACTCCGCCCACTGTTCCGCCTCTTGCTGTCAATCAACTTGTTTGTGACCCCGCGCTCAATATAATCCACATATTTAACTGTGTTATCGAGCCGGGTAAAACATTAAAAATAACGTGGCGCCCTCTAGCGGCCAAAATGGCTTTTCAAAACACAAAGTTTGCTTACGAATTAATAAGCTCGAGATGCCGTCGGTGTTTTTCGAACTTTACGATCACAGATAAGACTAATTAGTTGTACACCCGGTAGCGTAAACTGGAACAATGGCAAGTGTGAACCGATGTTTGATCGACTGTCTCTGAATTGGGATAATTTATGGTTGAACAATCAACATGAAAAAATGCAAAAGGTGCGCTTACTCAAAATATTGAGGTACAATTTTAGAATGAAGTGGCTTTTATTACTTACTCTGTGCACGATATTCGTGGTGTATGTGGCATTTCTGAATTTTGTCTCACAATGCAGCGCGATCTTTCTAGCTCCTTTGGAACTACTGTTAGTTGAACTTGTTTTATATGCCTCAGCTTAGCCTTACATTTTTAAATATATTTATTTTACTTCTATGAATGTTAGTAGGCCTATATTTAAATACATTTAATGAAAATACTAAATGGTCTAATCAATGGTGACAAGAGTCTGTATTTTTATATTTTCGTTATGCATGCATTCATTGTCCTTTTTAAAATTTCAGTCGACATTTTTAAAAAATTAAAATAGCATTAAATTAAATACAATTTTTAAAACTTTTTGAATATTGTACAGCTCCAATTGTAATTATAAGTAATTGTAAGCACTAAAGCAGAATGCATATGATGTGGACATATTGATACCCTATACATGTAGGTTAATAAAGCATACTTTTTTAACTTACTATTGATGTGTACGCAAACGCGAAGTTTTAGCACCTACAATTCGTTAAAAAATATCTAGGCAAAAGTCTGGCTAAAGACATTCTAATCTGGCTAAAGGAATTTTTAGGGCTTTAGCCAGATTTGGCTAAAGGGTTTAAAATCCTAGCGCTAGCCTAGCACGGTGGGTGTAATTTAACACAACTGTATTGGAAAGATGTATACGTTTTGTGAATTAAAAACTCATAGAATTATATAACTTGAAGAAATATGTATATATTACATATATTAGTTTATTTTAGCCACAGCTTGTGTTTCCAAATTAACTTTCGGCTGACGGAATATGGTGCTAAAACTATGTTGTCCAGTATTTTTGGCGCTGGTTTTACGCATTCATTCACTGGTCCATATATTGTTTTTGACACACTACTTTTCTTTTCTCGACTTGTTTTCCCTTGTATTCAGTGGCTTTCGGGATTCCAAAACAGTTTAAGATATTATTTTGGCAATGTTGTCCGTGTAATCCCACTAATTGGCATATGGTCACCAAACGGATGCATTATATTATTATTCCAGATATTACCGCATAATGTTAAAACTTAAACATCAACAATACAGACCTTTTAAAATGCGAAAGGCAATTGAATTAGTATGAGACGACCTTTCGAAGCTATGGCTTTATCTGGTGTACCTAGGACGACTTAAGTTGATAAACTGGCTGGTCATGTCGTACTGGAAAAGTCTGGACAAAAGTAGTTACCAGAGCCGAGGAGGAGGTCATTGTAGAATACGTGAAATATGAAATTATTGTCGCTTGAGAGAAGCGAATTAGACGATAATTAATTTCTCTTCGTGTGAGTGATTCTCATAGGGAGCGCACTATCAGTGGAGTGCACGTGGCATGTAGAATGCCAGTTTTTGCCATTCAGCGTTGGAGGACTGACCAGTTAACACGTTAAAATTGGGTGGTATTACGTTACACAGTGAGAGAATTATCAGCGGACACGCTAGTACAAATGGAAAAAGAAAAATATATAGATAAGTATTGTTAATTTACAAACGGTATTTATAGGATCAGTAGTTTAGCTGGCACAGGTGTTAATATTTGATAATTTATTTGTGTTTTCTACACGAATGATCAGTCGTACATGCCTTTTCATTAATTCAGGTTTCAAAAAGCTTTGAACATGATGAATATCCTGAAATGTTTACATTTTCTCAGAAAATGATAACAGCAAAGATGAGATATAGTTCGTGGCTGCTGTGAATTATTGTAAAATGTTTACAACACAATTTTAGCGTTGTATGCTGTCATACGTAAGCTTGCACGTGAACGTCATGCATGGTTGTGTAAACGTGGTACATTGTATATACAGTTATACATGAGAGCTGGTAAATAAAAGGATATCACTGTAGTACAGTGTAACTGGGGTGTGTATCAAGTGAAGTGTGCATTGTAATCAAAATGCTGACGAGTGTACATTTGATTGCTAGATACATTTGTATCGATAATTTTCAGAAATCCATGATGAGATGATCGGTGCACAGTATGTGTAATAGTAATGTCCTCAACAGATGATAGGCTAGAATCTGACACGGTCGCGGAGATCCGGGTTCGCGTTCCGATTGAGGAACGATTAAAGACAAAGACGAATTCAAAAGATAAGTAGTTTTTGTATGGTAGTGAAATTCTCCAGTTTGGCAATGAAAGATGAGTGGTGCTCCTCTGTCCCCCTATACATGCAGGTTGAGTGAAGCTAAGATTGGTTTCCACAGTTGAGCGTTATAGTTTTGTTTTCACTGAAAAGAAAGATAACTCTTGTCTTATTATGTTTTAATGAATGAGGGGTGGTCTTCCTTAGTAATTGAGTGGTGGGACGATGGACGTCTTTCGGGTATGGCTGCCTTTAATAATTGCTGCGGCGGTAGACGTATAGGACATGCCCTATTACAACTTGCTTATGATACATGTTGGGAAATTGGTTTATTTGAAATAAAAGATGTACATGTAGAAATAATTACTGATAGAAAGTATGCATATCTGGAATATTTAAGCACAATGGCGTAACATACTGTGTGAACCTCTCAATACGATGTGCGGCATAATAAACATATACTTTGTGCATATACCGTGTGGATGGTGGGCTGTTTGTCCGAAATCACTGATGGCTTATGCCATGTAGCCTAATACGGTTATATCAGACCGTATGACATTTGGTATTACATGCAGGTATCTGCATACTAGTAAGTGAATATAATACTGTGTTTCGGGTGGTAATAAAAGGCGTATGCCCGTGCAACGAGCTGGTATCGGCTTGTTGGTAACTATGTGCGGGTATCTGCACGTAGGGTTAGGTATAACTGCAAGAAGGCTGATGTAAGTGATAATAATAATAATAATAATAATAATAATAATACTATAATAATGCCTAGTGAAACGTGTCGATGATGCATATTGTGTAATGTTGTAGTTGACATGTTCATGTAAGAAGTGTGAAGAAATGTGGGTTAAATATATATGTAAATAAATGTGCTATTAGCTGCCCGTGTAGGTGTGATAAATAGCCGTATGCCATGTTGCAGCGAGCCGATATCTGGTTATCGGTTACTATGTGCGCTTATTTGCATAGGGTTAGAAATGGATAGATGTTTTAAAGTAACACATGGTCAAAACTCGGGCGTAGCTGCCTATTAAAACTGCTGCGAAAATAAGACTTCGCGGGCGAATGCCCAGGTACAACGTGTTCGTGACGCATGTTTGTGAAATATAAGATGTATAAAGCAATATTTAATTTTAAAATTGGAGAAGTAATAAGGCATTTGATGTATTCTGGGGGATGTCGTATTTGAAATGCGAGATACTTGTAGAAACAGACAGTTTTAAACGGGGCCATATACAATGAAACCTATATTAAAAATGTTTTGAACATACCTGGAATTTATATAGATGACTGTCTAAAATGACTGGTTATATTTTTATATGTATATATTTATGTACATGTAGTGCCAATGTGGGTAATGACACTGGTGGTAGATACATCGTGGGTACTGATGTGGCACACTGAGAAATAATACTTATAATAGTATTGATATCATTTTAAAAATGGTGAATGCATATAATTGCAAGAACTTTGTGTGCATGTAGTTTAATACACAATACATAATTAATACTATTTGTTTCAGATATTTCCTTTCGATATTGCGTTCCAGAACTGGAGTGTTTTGGCAGAGAACAGTGACGCAAATTCAGATTTCATATTACGATTGAAGTACTAGCCGGTTACAATTATCAATGAAAGTTAAAGTAAGAAAACTTTAAACAAGTTATACGTTTTGAGAGGAGGAACACTTGCTTGTCGTGTCATTCCGCGTCATGTTATTTCTTGTGGACAGGAATTTAGACTGTAAGATTCAACCGTATACCTTGTTGCTACATGAGGATTGCTACATGCGTGGAAAAACTTGGAACAACTGCCTGTCGAATGATTTCATGAGGGCATCATTTAGACGTTGATTCAACAGTATGTGTAATGCTGATACGAGCTCCTCTGTATAGCACAAAAGCAAATATTGTCGAAAGGCATTTGGTTTTGCGTATAAAGTATGTGACTATATATATCCTGTCCTTGGTGGTAAAGGGCGTATGCCAGGTGCAAGGAACCGGGCAGTCAAAGGTACGGTCGACTATAGACGTAAGAATTTATTTTAAGGAAATTATAAGGTTTTAAGTGAATTTGTAATAGACACTTTGTTTTGAAGTTTTGCATGTTTGATGTAAGTTTGTTTATAATAACACTGGATTCAAAATTAGAATTGAGAGTCACTGGACTTAGAAGTAGAATGCAGAGTCACTGGACTCAGAAATAGAATCGAGAGTCGTAGATGTATATGAGTGAGAGTCGTGTGACTCGGGGTTTCAAGACGTTTGTAAATCTAATGGAGAGTCACTTGACTCAGGATTAGATGTGCCTGACTGGGAGTCACGTGACTCGGGGTCAGAGCATTGGAATGCGGGATGTATTTGATGTTATAATAACAGTTGATATAACTTAGTACGGTTTCAGATAAATGATGTTATTGAGATGATGATTTGAATTGAGTTTGTCTGTGTTGTAAAAGTATTGTGAATTATATGTAGAATTGAGTCATTGGATTCAGAAGTAGAATTTAGAGTCACTGGACTCAAAAGAGAATTGAGTCACTGGACTCAGAAGTAGATGTATGAGTGCGAGTCGTGTGACTCGGGGTTAAGACGTTTGTAAATCTAATGGAGAGTCACTTGACTCGGGATTAGATGTGCCTGACTGGGAGTCGCGTGACTCGGGGTCAGAGAACTGTAAAATGGTTATTGCGGGATGTATTTGATGTTATAATAACAGCTGACATAAGTTAGTACGGATTCAGATAAATCATGTTATTGAGATGATGATTTTAATTTAGTTTGTATGTGTTGTAAAAGTACTGTGAATTATATGTAGAATTGAGTCACTGGATTCAGAAGTAAAATTGAGTCACTGGACTCATAAGTAGAATTTAGAGTCACTGGACTCAAAATAGAATTTAGTCACTCGACTCCGAAGTAGATGTATGAGTGCGAGTCGTGTGACTCGGGGTTAAGACGTTTGTAAATCTAATGGAGAGTCACTTGACTCAGGATTAGATGTGCCTGACTGGGAGTCACGTGACTCGGGGTCAGAGAATATTGTAAATTATATTTTGTAAAATGATCATTATGAGTCATTGGCCTCGGAGAAAGTTGTATGTTATGTTATAATAACAGTTGATATAACACTAAGATTAATAAGGTGTTCAGATAAATTATGTTATTGAGATGATGATTTGAATTTAGATTGTATGTGTTGTAAACGTATTGTGAATTATATGTAGAATTGAGTCACTGGATTCAGAATATAATTGAGAGTCACTGGACTCACAAGTAGAATTTAGAGTCACTGGACTCAGGAATATAACTTAAATCACTGGATTCAAATAGAATTGAGTCACTGGACTCAGAAGTAGATGCATGAGTGCGAGTCATGTGACTCGGGGTTAAGACGTTTGTAAATCTAATGGAGAGTTACTTGACTCAGGATTAGATGTGCCTGACTGGGAGTCACGTGACTCGGGATCAGAGAATTGTAAATTTTATTTTGTAAAATTATCATTACGAGTCGTTGGACTCGGGGCAAGTGGTATTTTTATGTTAAAATAACAGTTGATATAACATTCAGATTAGTAAGGGTTCAGATAAATGATGTTATTGAGATGATTATTTGAATTTAGATTGTATGTGTTGTAATAGTATTGTGAATTATATGGTACGTACAGTCGGTCAGTCCTGCGACTTACACCAAAAAATATAAGATTCGGGTGGTACTTGAAATTTAAATAGGTTTACATGAGAGCTAAAGTAAGAAACATAACTTCCGTAAAATTACTTACATGGAGTCAGTGTCGGTTAGACACGGGACGTATTTATGTTTAAATTCTATGGACTAGTGTACTCATATTTTGGTTTTAGAGAACTTGTTTTATATCAGTTACAGGTAGTACGTGTTGAGTAAACACAGGACGTAAACATGTTTTAAATTATATGGACATGTGTACCAATATCTTCTTTTAAACAGAAATTGTTTTATATCAATTACATGGGCTCAATGTCGGATAGACACAGGACGTATTTAGGTTTAAATTCTAAGGTCTATTGTACCAAAATCTTGGTTTTAAACACAAATTGTTTTATATCAATTACACGGAGTCAGTGTCGGGTAGACACATGACGTATTTATGTTTAAATTCTATGGAATAGTGTACCAATATATTGGTTTAAAAATGTATCATATGTTATATGTTTAATAATGGTTAAATTCATATATGTAATATTTTGGTTGAAACAGAACTTGTTTTATATCAGTTACATGGGCTCATTGTCGGATATTGAGGTTTAAATTTTAAGGTCTAGTGTAACAATACCTTGGTTTTAAACAGAAATTGTTTTATTTTATATATTACATGGAGTCTGTGTCGGGTAGACACAGGATATATTTATGCTTAAATTTTATGGAATAGTGTACCAATATGTTAGTTTAGAAATGTCTCATATGTTATATGTTTTATAATGGAGATTTGAATTCATATATGTAAGTTACTTAGATACTAGTATTTGGTTGTTACAATGTTGAGCCCGTTCTTTTAGTTCAGTCGGTCGTCCAATGGCTTATACCAATAAATAATAAATATATATTTATAACGTATGTGTTTTTGTCGTGTTACTCCTATGAGAAGGGTGGGTGTTACGAAGAGAATATCTGTTCATCCGGTTTGACTGGGAATCTTTATGTGAGGAAGCCATCCAACTGGATTGCGGAACGTCGGTGGTTCTATCCAGGTGCACGCCGTTCTGAAGATCATACCTTAGCTAAGAAATCAGAAGCAGGCCGGGTGACCGAGATAAATCCGAGTAGCATAGAAGACTGGCAGTAGCCAGCAGTAGCAGCAGTAGCACTAGACTGTTACTGTTACTGCTGCTACTGCTGGCAGTAGCAGCAGTAGCAGTAGCTACTGCCAGCAGTAGCAGCAGTAGAATCAATAGTCAGCGGATGTTGTTTCTACTTCCCACCATCATGTTTAACAGAAAACCCATTCCCAACCATCATATGTTTGCTACTGCTATTGCTACTGCTACGGCTAACTACTGCCAGCAGTAGCAGCAGTAGCAGTAGCTACTGCCAGTAGTAGCAGCATTAGCTGTAGCTACTGCCAGCAGTAGCAGCAGTAGAATCAATAGTCATCGTAAGTATGTTTTATTTGCGCAAGTATGTTGTTTCTACTTCCTACCATCATGTTTAACAAACAACCCATTTCGCAACAATCATATGTTTGCTACTGCTATTGCTACTGCTACTTCTATTGCTAACTACTGCCAGCTTTTGTTTTCTACCGTTACTGCAGTAACATTTCAGATACTGCTAGTAGTAGAAGTAACAGTAACAGCAGTAGCAATATCTACTGCTAGCAGTAGCAGTAGTAGCAGTATTAACTGCTGGCAGTAGCATCAGTAGGACAGTAGCAGCGGTAGAAGCAGTAGCATCCCCATCTCAATAGATATTTCATCTCGCAAGTATTTCTTTTTCTTTCTGCGTTCAATTTTTAACCATCATGTTTTATATCACAACCGCCTCGCCAATATGAAGTATATATATTTGTTTCCCTACCGTTAAATGCTGTGACTTTTTAGCTCGACTATTCGAAGAATAAGAGAGCTTATGTAATCACCCCGGGGTCGGCGTCGGCGTCGGCGTTGGCGTCGGCGTCCCACATTCAGGTTTGCGTGTAAGCTGTGTTTACAAGTCTATATCTCTTACATTTCTTATCCTAGCACAACCAAATTTGGCCATGGGCTTCCTTATAGCATTATCTTAAGAACTGCTTAAGCAATTTAGGTTCCTGTAACCCATGGGCTCCCATGGAACCCAAATTATGATAGCCCATAAAATGTGTCCCATTTCACATCAAATTTTGCGTGTAAGCTGTGTTTACAAGTCTATATCTCTTACAATTCTTACCCAAGCACAACCAAATTTGGCCGTTAGCTTCCTTATAGCATTATCTTAAGGGCTGCTTAAGTAATTTGGGTTCCTGTAACCCCTGGGCTCCCATGGAACCCAAATTCTGATAGCCCTTAAAATGTGTCTGTTTCACATCAAATTATGTGTGTAAGCTGTGTTTACAGGTCTATATCTCTTACATTTCTTGTCCTAGCTGAACTAAATTTTGGAATTGGTTTCCTTGTAGTATGTTGTAAAGGGTTGGATAAGTATTTTTGTCTTTTGCAAATTCTGGGCTCCCATGGAACCCAAATTGTGATGGCCCATAAAATGTGCAATAAAGGCAGATCTAGGTTTGCATGCATTTGGGATTTGTTATAGCATTATGCATCTTATTACTTCACCCATATTGGGGCATGGGCTCCCCCCCCTCTACCCCGCCCCCACTTTTTTCAATTCCTACACATATATGTTGCAACGCCCCCCCCCCCCCCCCCCCCCCCCCCGCCTCTTACCCCTTCACACAACCCACCACGCCCCACACTTGATTTTTTTTTTTTTACATATTTCTGTGTTGCTTTTGTCAATTCTTACACATATATGTTGCAAAGCCCCTTCCCCCCCAGCCCCCCCCCGCCTATCACCACACCCACCACACCCACCACACCCACCACACCCCACACTTGAATTTTTTTTTTTTTAACATATTTCTGTGTTACTTTTGTCAATTCTTACACATATATGTTGCCCCCCCCCCCAACTCACTCCCGCCTCTCCCCTCACCCCCTGCCTCTCACCCCACCCCACTTGAATTATTATTATTATTTTTTTACATATTTCTTTGTTGTTTTAGTCAATTCTTACACTTGTTGCCCTCCCCACCCCACACCTCTACCCCATCCCACTCAAACTCGATTTTTTAAAAAAAAAAAATCTTCATATTTTTGTGTCGTTTTGGTGAATTATTACATAGCACATATATGTTGCTCTCACCACCCCCACTCCCCCCACCATCCACCCCCGCCTCTCTCCCACCCCCACCAGGCACCCCACTCAAAACTCGATATTTTTTTCTTTTTATATTTTTTTACATATTTCTGTGTAGTTTTGGTCAATTCTTACACATAGTTATGTTGTGCTCCCAACCCCACCCCACATTGTTGTAGCCTTGTTTTCTGATGGTATATACTAGCTATAAATTTATTATTCTCCGAAAAATCGAATAGTCGAGCTGCGCTGTTCTCCGACAGCTCTTGTTAGTTACTGCTAGCGGTAGGAGCAGTAGCAGTAGAGCAGTAGCAGTAGCTACTACTAGTGGTATCATAGCAATAGCAGTATATACTGCTAGCAGTAAATGCAGTAGAGCAGTAGAAGCACTACCATCAACATCTATTGTTGTTTCTACTTTCCATTTTTAGCCATCATGTTTTATAAACAACATCTTTCGCACTTCGTTCTCAACCGTTACAGTTGAAACTTATTAAACAAAATAGGTCTGTTGTCGGATAACGAGTGTCGCCGGCGGGAAGATCAACCTCATAGACATGCGGTCTCACGGATTTTAAAAGCCTTATGGCCAACCTACTAATATTACCCCACTTGAGATTGTTTTTCGCAGTTTTTGTTCTACTGCTGTAGTACTGAAGTATGTACACCGCTATATTTGAACATGCATTTTCTGTCGGATTACGGGTGTTGCCGGCGGAAAAATCAAAATCGAAGATAGGTGGTCTCAGCGATTTCTTAAATCATGATGGCCGACCTACTAAAATCGACCTATTTGAAATTCTTTATCAACGTTTTAGTTCTACTGCTGTGTTACTGAAGTTTGCACTGAAATATACTCGAAATGGCATTTTTGTCGGGTTTCGGGTGTTGCCGGCGGGCAGATCAACCACATAGACACGCGGGCTCAACGGTTTTTTAAAGCCTTTTGGTACTGCTACTAAAATCACACCACTTGAGACCGTTGATCACCATTTTGGTTCTACTGCTGTATGATTGAAAGTTCGAAAGTAGTAAAAAAGACGTCTGGTCGTCGGATAACGAGTGTTGCCGGCAAGCAGTCAACATCATAGACATGCAGTCTCACTGGATATTAAAAGCATGATGGCCAGCCTACTAAAACCGCCCCACTTGAGATTGTTTATCGCAGTTTTTGTTCTACTGCTGTAGTACTGAAGTGTGTACAGCGATACATTTGAACATGCGTTTTTTGTCCGAATACGGGTGTTGTCGGCGGAAAAATCAAACTCACAGATACGCGGTCACGGCGGTTTTTTAAAGTATGATGGCCGACCTACTAAAATCAACCTATTTGTAATTCTTTATCAAATTTTCAATTCTACTGCTGTGTTACTGAAGTTTGCACTGAATTAGACTCAAATTACGTTTTGTCGGGTTTTGGGTGTTGTCGGCGGGCAGATCAACCACATAGACATGCGAGCTAAGCGTTTTTTTAAGCCTTTTGGTAGTGCTACTAAAATCACACTACTTGAGACCGTTGATCACCATTTTGGTTCTACTGCTGTGTGATTGAAAGTTCGAAAGTAGTAAAAATAACGAGTGTTGCCGGCGATCAACCTCATAGACAGGCGGGCAAAGCGTTTTTTTAAAAGCCTATTGGTAGTGCTACAAAAATCACCTCACTTGAGACCGTTGATCACAATTTTGGTTCTATTGCTGTATGATTGAAATTTCGAAAGTAAAAAAGACGTCTGGCCGTCGGATAACGAATGTTGCGCCGGAGGGAAGATCAACATCATAGACATGCAGTCTCACTGGATTTTAAAAGCCTGATGGCCAGCCTACTAATACCACCCCACTTAAGATTGTTTATCGCTTTTTTTGTTCCTTTTCTGTAGTACTGACCTCTGTACTCCAGTACACTTGAACATGCGTTTTTTGTCGTATTACGGGTGTTGCCGGCGGAAAGGTCGTCGGATAACGAGTGTTGCCGGCGGGACGATCAACATCATAGACATGCAGTCTCACTGGATTTTAAAAGCCTGATGGCCAACCTACTAATATCACCCCACTCGAGTTTGTTTTTCTCAGTTTTTGTTCTACTGCTGTAGTACTGAAGTGTGTACTGAATTGAAAATAAAACATAAAGACCGTTAATTTCGAAAGTAAAAAAGACGTCTGGTCGTCGGATTACGAGCGTTGCCGGAGGGAAGATCAACATCATAGACATGCAGTCTCACTGGATTTTAAAAGCGTGTACCTCTAAAATTAAAAAAACAACAACGTTTTATTGAGTGAATATAAACAGTTACCATGTAAACACAAAATGCGTGAGACCGCATGTCTATCAGGTTGATCTTACCGCCGGCGACACTTGCTATCCGACAACAGACCTATTTTGTTTAATAAGTTTCAACTGTAACGGTTGAGAACGAAGTGCGAAAGAGGTCTATAAAACATGATGGTTAATAATGGAAAGTAGAAACAACAATAGATGTTGATGGTAGGGCTTCTACTGCTCTACTGCATTTACTGCTAGCAGTATATACTGCTACTGCTACTGATACTACTAGTAGTAGCTACTGCTTATCCTCCTACCGCTAGCACTAACAGCATTAACGGTAGGGAAACAAATACATATACTTCGTAATGGGGAAGCGGTTCTGTTATAAAACATGATGGTTAGAAATTGAACGTAAAAAGAAAAAGAAATACTTGCGAGATGAGAATACCTACTGACATGGTGATGCTACTGCTTCTACCGCTGCTACTGTCCTACTGATGCTACTGCCAGCAGTTAATACTTCTACTACTGTCACTGCTAGCAGTAGATATTGTTACTGCTGTTACTGTTACTTCTACTACTAGCAGTATCTGAAATGTTACAGCAGTAACGGTAGAAAACAAAACATATAAACCATGATATTATTTGGCGAAGCAGTGTAAACACATGATGGTTGCATAAAACGTGATGGTTAAAAATAAAAGTAGTAACTACGGTTGCTACTGCTGCTATTGCTCTACCGCTGTTACTGCTAGCTACTGCTAGCTACTGCTATATCTTTGCCGTACGTGCGCCCAGCGCCCTGACACTTTCTTTACTGTCTGTGCCTTGGTTAGATACTGCTACGGCTGTTACTGCTGCTACTGCTGAGGGTTGTAGCAACTTGAAGGTTAAAAAGAGAAACGAACTGCTACTATGACCAACTGCTATTGTTTTTACGCTAACAATAGCTACTGCTACTAATGCTAGCTGTAGCTACTGCTACTGCTGCTAATACTAGTAGAAGCTATTGCCACTGCTGTTATTGCTCCTACTGCTAGCAGTAGCTGACAAGTTACAGCTATAGGGAACAAAACATATATAAGCCATGATATTACTGGACGAAGCGGTTGTGTAAACATATGCTTTTTTGCGAAAGGGGTATGATGGTAGGAAAGTAGAAACAACATACTTGCGCAAAACATTTATTCTTGCGATGAGTATATCTATTGAGATGGTGCTCTACTACCTACTGCTACTGCCAGCAGTAGCTACTGCTACTGCTACTGCTGCTACTGCTGGAAGTAGTTAGCAGTAGCAGTAACAGTGGCAAACGTATGATGGTTGCGAAATGGGTTGTCTGTTAAACATGATGGTGGGAAAGTAGAAACAACATACTTGCGTAAAGAAAACATACTTACGATGACTATTGAGTCTACTGCTGCTACTGATGGCAGTAGCTACTGCTACTGCTGGCCGTAGTTAGCAGTAGCAGTAGCAGTAGCAATAGCAGTAGCAAACATATGATGGTTGCGAAATGGGTTGTCTGTAAAACATGAAGGTGGGAAGTAGAAACAACATACTTGCGCAAAGAAAACATAATTACAATGACTACTGACTCTCATGCTGCTACTGCTGGCAGGAGCTACTGCTACTGCTGCTACTGCAGGTAGTAGCTAGCAGTAGCAGTAGCGATAGCAGTAGCAAACATATGATGGTTGCGAAATGGGTTGTCTGTTAAACATGATGGTGGGAAGTAAAAATAACATACTTGCGCAAAGAAAACATAATTACGATGACTATTGACTCTACTGCTGCTACTACTGGCAGTAGCTGTAACCATAGCAGTAGCAAACATATGATGGTTGCGAAATGGGTTGTTTGTTAAACATGATGGTGGGAAGTAGAAACAACATACTTGCGCAAAGAAAACATGCTGGCAGTAGCTATTCCAGCAGTAGCTATTGCTACTGCTGCTACTTCTGCTACTACTGGCAGTAGCTGTAGCAATCGCAGTAGAAAACATATGATGTTTTCGAAATGGTTTGTCTGTTAAACATGATAGTGGGAAGTAGAAACAACATATTTGCGCAAAGAAAACATACTTACGATGATTCTACTGCTGCTACTGCTGGCAGTAGCTACTGTTACTGCTGCTACTGCTACTGCCAACTGCACGTTCATTAATCTTAGGTATCTTAACTCCAATTATTTTTTTCTGAATGTCTCACGTTGCCTGATTGTTGGTCATACGTATTGTTGGTATTGATGGACAGCACTTAAAGCTAACTTTATGAAGGTCTAGGTCATATTGTGATTTATTTTCATAAAACTTAAACTTGGTTAGGTAACCTAACCTTGTTTACAACTTCAATTACATTTTTCTGAGCGCGGCCTTTCTTTGTTTGATAATTAATCATATGCATTGTTGGCATTAGTGCTCATCACACCAATACTACCAAGGTTAAGGTCATCTTTTGCGTTATTATCACAAAACTTTGCCCCGGTTAGGTAACTTAACCTCAGTTTTCTTCTGAATGCCTCATTTCTTTGATACTTGGTGATATGTTTTGTTGTCATTAGTAGACATTACTTAACACCAGTATTACCAAGGTGAAAGTTATATCTTCCGTGTGTTTTGTTTCCGCTAAAACATAACCTTGATAGATTATTTAACCTGAGTAAACTTTTTTTCCCTGATTACCTCACTTTAGTTTGTTTGATAATGGCTCATATGTATTGTCATTTGTGGCAGAGACATCATCAGGTCGAGGTCTTGAATAATTTTAGTTCACTTGAGCCGATGGCCCAGAGGCTTCGGAGGCCATCGGTTCAGGGTTGAAGTAAACTATTGGGGTTACTCTTCGTCCGCTTTTCGTCCATCGTAGACTTTTATTTTAAAAAACTTCTCAGAAAACGTTTCACCAAATCTCACATACGGAATGATTCCGGATAAATAACGAATATCGAGTTTTTTGTTTTTCGATATTCAAAATGTTGTTGTCGAATAACAAATCTTTTTGTTTTTCGACATTTTCGAATCTCGAGTTGTTTGTTTTTTGATATTTAAAACCTATATTTGAATAACGAATCTCGAGTTTTTTGTTTTTCGACATTCAAAAATTATTTGTTGAATAACGAATCTCGAGTTTTTTGTTTTTCGATATTCAATATTTTTTTTGTTGAATAACAAATCTCGAGTTTTTTGTTTTTAGATCTTCAAAACTTATTTTTTGAATAACGAATGTCGATGTTTTTGTTTTTCGATATTCATTTTTTTGTTGTTAAAATAACGAATCTCGAGTTTTTTGTTTTTCGACATTGAAAACTTATTTTTTGAATATCGAATCTCGAGTTGTTTGTTTTTCAATATTTAAAACCTATTTTTTGAATAACGAATCTCGAGTTTTTTGTTTTTCGACATTAAAAACTTATTTGTTGAATAACGAATCTCGAGTTTTTTGTTTTTCGATATTCAATATGTTTTTGTTGAATAACATATTTCGAGTTTTTCGTTTTTCGACATTCAAAACTTATTTTTTGAATAACGAATCTCTATTTTTTCGTTTTTCGACATTCAAAACTAATTTTTTGAATAACGAATGTAGATTTTTTTGTTTTTCGATATTCAATTTCTTTTTGTTGAATAACGAATCTCGAGTTTTTTGGTTGTCGATATTCGGATTTTTTTTGTTGAATAACGAATCTGGAGTTTTTTGTTTTTCGACATTCAAAACTTATTTTTTTAGTAACGAATCTCGAGTTTTTTGTTTTTCGATATTCAGAATTTTTTTTGTTGAATAACGAACGAAACTCGAGTTTTTTGTTTTCGACATTCAAAACTTATTTTATTAATAACGAATCTCGAGTTTTTTGTTTTTCGATATTCAGAATTTTTTTTGAATAACGAATCTCGAGTTTTTTTTATTTCGATATTCAGATTTTTTTTTGTTGAATAACGAATCTCGAGTTTTTTGTTTTTCGATATTCAGAACTTTTAAGTTGAATAACGAATCTCGAGTTTTTTGTTTTTCGTTAATCAAATGTTTTTTGTTGAATAAAGAATCTCGAGTTTTTTGTTTTTCGACATTCAATTTTTTTTTTGTTGAATAACGAATCTCGAGTTTTTTGTTTTTCGATATTCAGATTTCTTTTGTTGAATAACGAATCTCGAGTTTTTTGTTTTTCGATATTCAGACTTTTTTTGTTGAATAACGAATCTCGAGTTTTTTGTTTTTCGATATTGAGATTTTTTTTGTTGAATAACGAATCTCGAGTATTTTGTTTTTAGATATTCAGAATCTTTTGGTTGAAAAACGAATCTCGAGTTTTTTGTTTTTTGATATTCAGAATTTATTTTGTTGAATAACGAATCTCGAGTTTTTTTGTTTTTCGACATTCAGATTTTTTTTGTTGAATAACGAATCTCGAGTTTTATGTTTTTCGATATTCAGATCTTTTTGTTAAATAACGAATCTCGAGTTTTGTGTTTTTCGATATTCAGACATTTTTTGTTGAATAACGAATCTCGAGTTTTTTGTTTTTCGATATTCAGCTGACTTCAGCCCGCCTACACTGAGACACATTGCACTTGAGCTATATATTGAGGTCTTACATGAACAGTGATGTAATTATAAAATAGTGTGAGTTTTGTCTTTGACGCTGCTTGCAGATATATTGAAAAGACAAGGAACTTCTGTTTTACCGGGAACGTTACACCTTCCTGTGTTTAACGCAGTTATTGTATGTGCTGTACATACTAATAAACTATTACTATAAGTATAACACACACTTGCATTTTGAACTAGTTTAAAAACGTGCAAGTATTCAAATGCAGAAAAAACATCACAACCGTAAGGACATGTTTTTAAATATCGAGTCTTCGAGACAGAAGGTTGCACTGTGACTCATGGCAGGCTTTACAAGTAAACAAGTCGCTCACACATAGTTAATTTAGTTTCCTTAGGACAAAATTTATACGATTTTCATTTACCTCTGCATGATCATGACATCGACATTTTAATGTCCTTGTCAAACTTGGGACAAAGAGATAATGCATGCCAAGTTTCAAGTTACTACAAAAATAAGGAAGTAAGTCGCATTTGTTGGCCTTCTTGTTGAGCTAACATTCACTTGTATTTTACAAAGGTTACCTTTATATTGTGTTTGTTCAACGATTTGGATCTACGTCAAATTAAACTTTTATTTATTGCACATCTCTTAAGAATAGGCCAATACATAAATTGCACGAATTTGTTTCCCTATCGATGTAAACATATATGAGTTTAAAGGGACATATGGCAATCTTGAAGCGTTTAACAAGCATTGAAATTAGCGTCGCGATTTAATTATCCAGTATCATTTTGACTTCAAACCTGCTTGCATATAATTAAATATTTGATTTTCATTGTTTTCATCTTATTCTATCGTAGGTTTAAATATATTATTGGTGCACTATAATCAAAGTAAATAATGTGCAAGAAATAGTTGCTTTAAACTATTCTTTTAATTAATATTAATGATTGAACAAATGCAAGTTTTGTAAAAAAAACTAATGGGACACCGTGAGTCTTTAAAAAATCAAGATTACCCTGTACCCCTTTAAACTGGGCTTCACATTTATATTTACACAATTACCTCGATCACGCAGATTACAGAGGTAACAGGACGAGCAGGGAAAACACATTTCTCCGAGCAGGCACCCCATTATCCTCTACAATGCCGATACTGAGAATCGAACTCGGGTTGCATTGGCAAGATGCGAGTGCGCTACCGACTAACGCTACCTGTAATGCGAATATCTGTAAAATAAGTAGGCCATTGAACAACTTTTGAGTTTATGAAATTATTTGAAAAATGAATCGTATGTCAATCAAAATTAATGTATGTTGATTTTCTTGACAGGGACATTAATACATAAAGGTGTGCGACATTAGGATCATGCATGCATCTTCGCCCAATCGATGAAAACAATACGAAAATGTGATGGTAAGTAGATGAGATATATCAATTCCCTGATATGTTTTGCAGTGAGGGATCTCACTAATGCAATCCACTTTCTCACCGATGCAATCCGGGTTATGTTCCCTTCTCGGAGTTGTAATGAGAGGGTACGCTGGCCACCCGGTCTCACATGTGAGTTTTCCCGAGGTTGTATAGCTTATTATCGAACCTAGACCACATCTACGTTGTCATCCGCTACATCGCTATGGGTTTGTATTATCTGACAGTGTAACGTGTTTCTTTATCGATTCATGCTCAGTTAAGTTAATACTTTATCTCTTTATGAAAGATCATTCTACAAATTTGTTATCCGTTTTTACCGGCTCTTAAATATCAAAGCACTAAAAGTGCTGATGGACGGTGCCACTCAGAAAGTATTGATAAAAAAAAGGATTTGCGTACTAAGGTGTTAAACATTTGTGCAAAATATTATTGAAATCCAATGAGGCATTACCAAAAAAAAATATTAAAAGACCGGACAGGGAAAGTAGCATTCAAGGAGGCTAGTCAACCACAAAACACAGAAACAAACACGTAAACATACAAACAAAAAGGCAAAAGTAACAATAAATGCATACGACATCACAAACACAAAAGGGTTGACAATAGGGCTACCGCCTTGGAACGGTCAGTGGCAAAGTAGGCCACTGGGGGTTTAAACCGGTTCTAGGGTGCACGAAACCTCACACTTACCCTACTGTCATCCCTTTAAAACAGGACAGTGTAAATAAAGAAATCCCCGCCATGATCTAATCTCTAACCAACAAGGCAGCATCAATAGGCAATATAAGTAAAATATAAGTAAAACACAAATATGCTCGTGTAAATATAATACAAAAAAAAAATTAGCCTAGAAAGCCACAATGAAGGTACTCAATGACTTGGCAGAAGCCAGAGCAACAAGAGAATAAACCATTAAGGACACGGCAAGAAAGATCATAGACAAACATCAAACGCCACCGTTATGTGACCGGATAGACGGACGGAAGGACAGATGGACAACGGCAATTCTATATCCATGCGCCTAGTCGGCGGGGAAGGGGTGGGGGGGGGGGAGGGTGGTGTGGGGGTGTGTGGGGGAGGAGGGGGTGAAGTGAAGTTATGTATAAATGTTTAAATTTTATATATAAGTGTCAACGGGGAATAATTGTAAAATGAAAATGTCAGAGAAAGTTGGTCACAACAAACGTATACACGAGAGCTCGGTTCCTTTCGAAAACCAATCAGATTCAATCATGCATGGCAGAGTTATCACCCCTTGAATGTCTGAAAAATAGGATTTCTGCAAAGACGTGTTCTGTGGCGATATGGCTAAAACAAAACAAACTTCATTGCATTAGGAGAGAATAAAAAAAAAGAAAAAAAAAAGAAATAAACTAAAAGAAAAAAAATACAAACAGTCTTTGACGAAAATAATTGTATGGTTTGATAAAGAGATGTATGTGGTACATAGTTATATACTCTCTTCTACTCGCGCATTTAAGAACGGCCTTTGATAGTTACCATGATGTTATGTGATAAAATGTTACAAATCAATATCATGGTAATCGAATTATTTACTCTTCAAATGTGCATGTAAAGAATGTAATTATTAAAAAAGTATAATTAAATCAAAATCCATACTTTTTAGACAAGGTGTCCAGAGATTAACAAATGATGCCAAGGATAATCTTAATTAGTTCATGGCGGGGATTTCTTTATGTACACTGTCCCATTTTATTGGGTTGACAGTAGGGTAAGTGTGAGGTTTGGTGCACCCTAGAACCTGGTTCAATCAAAATATGGAATTAGCACTGTTTTGTTAACGCAAGCAGAAATGAATTCACCGTAGATTTTGAACGAAACTGAGCTAAAAAGTCATCAATTAACCCGGGTTTGTAATCTAGGAAATCACATTACTGTGCAGAATGAATTCCCTATATTTAAGGCTCATTCATGGAGTTTTTGCAATTTAATGGAAGATACAATGATTTGTCATTCACGAATAGCCTTATGTACCCGCTTTGAATGTAAACATTAATCTGGGAGCATCAACAATCATTAGTAGACAGTTGGTTATAATTATATTACGTAATTAAGTAAATTTAAAAAGTAAGGTGTTTATTCATTAGTTGAATACTTGCTTATAGTTGTTCCAATCACTACAAAAAAAAGGACTAGACGTATACTAGAACCTGGTTTAAATACTCAGCGGTCTTTTTTACCACTGACCGTTCCAAGGCGGTAGCCCTATTGTCAACCCTTTTGTGTTTGTGATGTCTTATTGGCCTTTTATTCATCTTTAAATTTGTTTTTTGTTTCTGTGTGTGTTTGTGGTTGACTGTCGTCCTTGAATGCTGCTTTTCCTGTTCGATTTTTATATCTATATTTATTATTGGTATAAATACTGCTGATTAGTCATGTATTCTGCTGTGTTAAGATTTGTAAATGCCACTTCAAATCTGCCTCAGTGTTTATCACACCTTTAAATTACCAATTTGAATTGTTACGTTATTTAATGCCATTAATGTCTTGGTCATGTAATTATATGATATTTATTTAATAATGTTGATTACATTACATCTTTATTTGTGAAAACAGTTACACAAATGATGTACGGTACGACATGGATTCTATTTATTATCCAATTACATCTTATATATATTTATTTCATGTACGCATGCTAATTGTTCTAATATATGATATAAATAAATTAATAAACATTATCGTTTGTCGTTATATAGAATATAATTTGTTTATTATCCTCGTCAATAGGTCTAGGACGGGTCGAGGGCATCCCGCCGTAGACCTTACAATTTTCATAATAGTTCATGCATTAAGTCTGATTGATTTAAAAATGAGATATAGGGTCCTATAGGAACCACAGCGTCCGAACGCAATGGCATCGTAGGTCCGCACTGTACTGCAAACAAGGACTTGAAAATACAATGAAAGAGACAAAAAACAACAGAAGGGGTGGTAAAAGGTTTACCGACTTGGAACGGTCAGTAGGCAATAAGGCCTACTGGTTAGCTTGAATCAATTTTATATGCGCACAATCCTCGCTATTATCCTGTCTTCAGCGCCCAAATAGACTAGACAGTGTAAACAAAACTACATCCCATCAAAAGGAATTCTCTAACAATAATGTTCACATCCAGAGAAACTAACTAAAGAAACACATACAAAAAAAACACAAAACATCTCAGGATGTATCCAGAATCGTACTGAACAACCATAGTAGTTGCAGCTAAAGAGAAAACCAATCTAGGGTACGACCAGAAAACTCGAGGGACGAAAGCTCATGCAACCACCTCCCTTAGTTGGGTTTTCAGTAGGTACAATCATAGAGTCCCAAGAGGTAGTCCAGTCATCGCACAAGTGAAAAGTGAAGCGTAATGACTGACTGTAGTATAGGGGTCAATCACTAAACATGCAGTGCGCTGTAAAACCAAAGGGTTATATCCTTTTCTGACGAACTTCCTGATTAAATTTGTAAAGCGGTCAGGAAACCCGTCAGACCCCTTTAACTTTCGAAGTTTATAGACCACATCTCCATAAAATAAGTGTTGTGACATGCCTAGTCGCAGAAGTGTTTTAAGGTTGGTGTTGTACTTTTCCAGCAGGCCCTCGTTGCGGCGGTAGAAGTTAGAGAAAGATCTACGCAGTTTGTGATAACGAAAACCCTGCTGAAGAAGTTTACTTGTAATAACTTGATTTCGATCATTGAAGTCTATAACATCATTACACGCTCTAGCAAATCGAATGAGATGGGAGATATACACCCCGTACGAGGTAGCACGAGGTACATCTCCATCTAGGTGTGGATAGTTAACGATGTTAAAATTGAAACCATCTCTCTTAACATAGATTTTAGTATGAATACAATCATTTGATAATCGAGAGATGAAGATCGAGAAATGCTGCTACTTATCCGAACTGTTGGCTTTATTCAACGTGAGCTCTGGTGGATAAATGTTAGTAACCATATGAACAAAGAACGGATTATCAATATTGAGTATGTCATCAAGATACCGAGAAGTATTATTAAATGCGTCAATAATTTCACCCTGGCTAGCAGGTGACAAACTCAACATAAAATCTCTTTCATAGCAGTACAAAAACAAATCTGCAACAAGTGACGCACAGTTAGTACCCTCCATAGGAATACCAACAACCTGGGGTAAATAGTTTTACCGTATCTTATAAAGATGTTATCCAGAAGAAAAAATAAGGCTCTACAAACATCAGTACAAGTCCACAAATTATACTTATCAATGGGGGCGTTAGTAAAGAAAGCCCTGACATTATTACAAGCTAGAAAAGTTGTACCTTCTCTAGCAAATGTCTTCTGAATAAGCTGAAGCAATTTTTCTTTGATAAGATTATGTGGTAGTGAAGTATACAGTGTAGAAAAGTCGTAGGTGCTTAGAGAAGAGGCATGAAAATGCTTAAACCGTAGTTCTTGATAGACCAAAACAGATTGATTCCTGAGTTCTCGAAGGCCTTTCCGCAGTATTTTACAATATGTTCTTTAATCGCGGAAAGTCAGGAAGTCAATAGTTTTGATATATTGGTCGTGGTACATGAACTAGAATTAGCGATAAAACGCGCTTTGTAAGGAATTTTGTGAAGTTTGGGTATCCAGTACATTGTAGGGAGCTTCGTCTGCTTACTAATTACAGAAACTTTTATAGTCTCCATAAAGGTCACATGCTGGGAAAAAAATGTCCGTCTCCAGCTAGTCAGATAAGCAGAAGTGCTCGCTAGCTCAGCATTCAACGTATTGATATAATGTAGTCGTCAGACAATAATTATATTGTTGGAAGCTTTGTCTGCTGGAACTAGAGCAATTTTAGTATGTACATTCTGAATACCCTTCTTAAGGTATCGTAAATTGTAAGTAGAAGGCCGTGGAGCAGGGATGGATTTGATCCATAAAATAAAATACGTAATTCAAAAATTTCTGAAATAGTTTTCATCCAAGCAGTAAGTGCATGTTTATCTGCTTTTTTAAGACTCATGAGCATATGATAAATACTTTAACAAATACTCAAAATAGATACACTGACGTGACAGTGTCATAAAGCAATTCATGTAATACATATATAACAACACACCATAGCATGACAAGCAATATACACTATTTAAATGTTATTGTCGTTGCATGCATTATGATAATTCATGTTTTACGACAATGGTGCACAGAATCTAACTTTAAAGAATGCATTTATTGTAATAATGAAATACTATTTGAATTATTAGAATTTTCAGTTGTAACAAAATGTGTACCTAAAAGAAACAACATTAACTAAAAAAAAAAAAAAAAAAAATTCACACAGGAGGGTAATAGTATTGTTTACCATCACTTAACCAGTATATACAGATATGTTTCTTAAATCAAAGGCTTTGTATGTGTACATAGCCAAACTTTTATTTGTTTCTTATTTCTTGTTTCTGAGTCAATTTTATATTGTTTGGTCTTCTATAAAAATATGATTTCAGGTAAAATTTTCTAAGGTCAATATGTAAAGAACGTTCGAATAAAAAATGGTATTCGTCCTCTAACACATTGCATACTTTGCATTTTCTGTTTTATTTGGTTTATTTTACCTACCAGCTTCTATTTCGAGCCTATGAGAAGACACTTTAAGTTTTGCAAGTGCTTTTCTAAATTTAATAATGTTCACAGTATCTAGATAAGATTGGAATTTAAAGTCTGAGAAACACATATAAAATATTGCTCTGCTAGAACTGTGTATTCTTTCATCGCACTTTTGTACACAATTATCTTTAAGGCGTTGCTTCAAGACAGATAAAAATATGTTCACACCCTGTAATAACCATACCTCATAGAATCCTAAACGGGATAAGCTATCTTTGACAAAAGACGCCCAGTTCGATTTAAATGACAGTTTTATCATATCTTCCAACATCATCATGTAAATATGATAAAGGTATTTCTTTTATCTGAATTTAGAATTTTCAACCAATATTTAATGATTATGAAAAGTTTTCTTGTATAATAATTTATCCTTCCTAATTCTCCGTAGATAAAATCATTTTGAGTTGATATTTTTAAACCAAGCAATGTTTTGCAAAAATGTAACACGTTCGATTTGGTTGGCTTTTCCAAAGCCCCACACTTCACTACCATAGTTTAAGATAGGAGTACTTAATTTATCAAATAATTCAAGCGTGTGACTTGTAGATATGCTTGTAAATTTAGATAAATATATTTTAAGTTTAAACATTGCTTTTTGTGCTTGTAACGATAATTTTGTCTGAACTTCAGTGAATGCCCCAACCGTTGTAAAAATAATACCCAACTATGAAAATGTATTCACAATTGCTATAGGTAATGCATTGTAATAAATATTAAATTTCTGGCCAATATTCCACCTTTCCTGAAAACCGTTACCTTGGTCTTGTCAGTGTTAACTTTAAGTTTCCACCTTGTACAATAATCATGCAATATATCCATTCCTGATTGTAATTCTATGGCCGTGTTGTCAAACATAATGATATCATCTGCATATAAAACAACTTAAGGGAACCGATATCCACTCCGGTGTAACCTTTCAAATAATATTCATCTTCTAAGTCATTCAGAAAATAGAAAAGGCGACAGGCATTCTCCTTGACGAACCCCTAGGTGACATTTAAAGGTATCACTCAATGTATTTCCAAACTTAACTTTTCATTTTACATTTTCATACATAGATCTTATAACATCGAGCATTTTACCTCTAACCCCAAGTTTTATAAGCTTTTACCAAATATTATCCCTAACAACATAGTCAAACGCTTTTGAGAAATCTACAAAGGCACAAAATGTTGCTCATTTTGCTTTAAAATATGGCCAATCAACAACATTGTCTATAGTACACATACAAGATTAAAAACCGGCTTGCGCTTCTACATATACATAATATTCTTCTGCCCAAGTAGTCATCTAGTATTTAATAATCTTGTAAATAGTTTTCCTAATACACTTAATAGCGTTATTCCTCTAAAATTCTCAAAGTTATTTAATGACCCATGTTTATGAATGGGTACTATGTATCCTTCGCTCTACGAATCTGGAAAGTAACCACTATCAATAATTGTGTTAAAAAGTTTGTTTAAATACGGTGAAAGTACATAAATGAAGAATCATTTAAGACATTGTCGGGACCGCCGGAGCGAGCTTGACCTAAATGTAGTATTCCGTATCGCAACTCAGCGTCTGTAATTGGGACATTTAATTCATCAAACATAACCTGCATTTCAGTATTTTTAAATCTATCATTGAAATAAATTACATCTTCGGCCTGAAAAAACGGATCTTCGGGGTTGTTTATTGCCTTAAAATATAAAGCGAAATTATCAGCATTTAAATTATTTGGCTTGTTTGAGGCCAAGCATATTTTAGTAAATTCCAATATTCTTTAGAGTTTTACTGTTTTGCTTCTATAAGCTTACACTTACGTATTTTATCCTGTTCATATTGAAAGTCCATACCCGTGATTTATATTCAGATATTGCTTTTACCATGTTCTCTGTTTTCATCGTTTTTGTCTTGTCTAAATATATTGAAATACCGGTAGAACTGTTTTCTCATATGTGCGCATTCATAATTATAATTCGGGTTATTTCCCTTTAACTGTTCATTTTCACATGGGCCTCGTGTTTTCTTTTCGAACAAAGGCTTGCATACCGAGCATATGGTGTGTGTAAACGACACAATAGTTTTGTTTAGCTAGGACAAGAAATGTATGTAAACACAGCTTATACGCAAAATTTGATGTGAAACAGACACATTTTAAGGGCTATCAGAATTTGGGTTCGGGAGCCCAGGGGTTACAGGAACCAAACTTACTTAAGCAGCTCTTAAGATAATGCTATAAGGAAGCTAATGGCCAAATTTGGTTGTGCTAGAATAAGAATTGTAAGAGATATAGACTTGTAAACACATCTTACACGCAAAATTTGATGTGAAATGGGACACATTTAGGGGCTATGATAATTTGGGTTCCATGGGAGCCCATGGGTTACAGGAACCAAAATTGCTTATGCAGCCCTTAAAATAATGCTATAAGGAAGCCCATGGCCAAATTTGGTTGTGCTAGGATAAGAAATTTAAGAGATATACACGCAAACCTTGATGTGTGACGCCGACGCCGACGCCGACGCCGGGATGATTACATAAGCTCTCTTATTCTTCGAATAGTCGAGCTAAAAATGAAGATTTTCTTTATACGCCATGTGCCTTCAACAAACGCACATGATACACATGAAAAGCATGCAGGTGAATTGTAAATTGAAACATGCTGTATGGTGAAACATTCGGATAAACAGGTAATTTGATTGTATTCATATGTTATTATTTAGTTTGTGCTGTTTTTATAGGAATATAATAATAAATTACTCTTGTGTTGCCATGTTTCTGTTCACAACAGTCACTTAGTTGTGTTCAATACATCCAAAAAATATGGTTGCCATTTATAATAGTTTGACAATTAAAACACTTCAGTGCCATCATACTATAGCATTGCGATTATTTTGAAAGTACATGCCATTGAAAGAATAGCTTGTTTTTTTTAAAATGATTGACTTTGAAATGTGGATGATGTGATAACATGCCGTATTTAATTTAGAAATGATGTCTCGTGTGCCATTTTTAAATAAATGGACAATTCTATGGACAAATGTATTTAACATAAAAAACAAAACATCTTAGAGTAAAATTGCACTAAACCTTTCGAATATAAAGGGCACTATTTCTGCCAAATAAATATTGTTACTGATAGTATGTTCACATCAATAGTGTTGCATTAATGTCATCTATTATATCATTGACAATGTTCATGCCTATAATATGCATTTGTAAATTTCAATTAATCATACCCCATCCATTTTGGATTTTTTTTCAAAGATGGCTGACCAATAGTCCTTAAACATCATATGAATATTTCTTGATAGTTCCGGAGAGAAACATATATTTAAAACCGCTAATAAGTTGTATGTAAAAATAAGTATTATTTGCATGACGTAGATACTACTTTTATCAATGCGTGACTGCACGAGGAAATGAGGTAAATCTAAATTGTATAGCTGCACAACTATTTCCAGATAATTGATAAATACATTTACATGTGGATTAATTTACCTGTTCAAAGTTTTCTACGTCATCAAATAAAATCGTATTCTCGCGTTTCACAGATATTGCAATGTGTGAATTGTAAATATCTATTGTTGTGTATTGATTTCTATTTAAATAAGCATAAACATGTTCATGAAACAAAACATGGCCGGAGAACTTTAATGAGCTGTCCCATTTATAAAAACTACCTAGTAGTTCCAACTTTGGCGCAGGTTCGTTATCCATATTATTTACAGACTCAGTCATTGTAGTATTTCACAAAATGAGAACTCGATTAGGCAGTGATCGGAATATGTACAAAGAATGACAAGAACTCTACAAAAAATGCAATAGTCTACCATACTGCTACCGCTGCTTCCGACAAAAGTGAAGGAGCCTATGTCTTTATCTTTGCATACCCTGCCGTTAGCTACACTCAGGCCTAATTGCTTTAAACATTCAAGCAGCAGAACTCCATTTGTATTAGCGATGTTATCCTCGGAGTTTCGAAGCAGTTCGTTATCATGTACATAATCATCCGGGAAAAGATGCATATGAGAAGTAGAATCATTTGCCACAAAATCGAAATGCTGTCCTATCCTTGAATTGAGGTCCCCAAGGACAAACAAATTACAGTTATCATTTGACACATTTTGAAAATGGATTATGTTTTCTAATAAAATATCAAATATATTATTTTCATTAAAAATTGATCTACCAGAGTTTGCTGGTATAATATAACATAGACATACATACAATTCATTTTTAAAATTGAAGTGCTTACTTTCTAACTTTATCCATATAATTATGTGAATCATTATGTGTCATTAATAATGTATCTGAGGAAAGAAATTTGTCTCTGATATATAACAAAATTCCACCAGAATTTCTAGTTGTATTAATTTTCTTTTCCTGTCTATTCAATTTATAATATGTAAAACCGTCCCCCTGTAAATCTTGACTCTCATCCGCCCACGTGTTTAAATCAAATCTAAAATTTGCTACTTTCGGTATTCTCCGTACTACGCACCTGCTATTTTAGTTATAGTACCGTACCGTACGGCTTTTACCCCCCAACCTCATGTAGACGCTTGTTTACGTTATAAGACATATACGCATTAAGGGGGAATTGACCTATTCGAATATTTAAGGGTACGCATATAAACTATATATGTTTGTAAATTTGAAGATATTTGCGATTTGAATCTGAATTTTGTTTTGTCATGTGAACAAGATTTTAATAATAACGTCTCAAATATGGCTATCTTTGACGTTTTTCATAAAAGTCGCTTTGTTCTCAATTGTCAACGTTTTTAACATCACAGAGTGTTAGTTTAGTCACATACAATTATATTTTATATCACACTGTTAGTCTTAACGAGACCTTTTATTTTATATATAATGAAGAATGTCCGCAAATGAGTTTGGGTTTTATTGCTTAAAACATGTTACCAATTTATACATTATTAAACAACGAATAAGCAGCTGAACACAAAAAAACGGATATTAACATAGGGACACATGCATGATAGAAACAATTTAAGAATTAAATACGTTTGATGCTCTATTCATTAAGTTTCAGATATCATGTTGACGTAAGTTGTGGTGTTTTGTTTCAGTAATAAAGACATTATCAGAACAAAAATCAGAACAAAAATGTGTGCTCGTAAGATAGAATGATGACAGCGATAACCTTAAACATTCAAGACATATTTGGGGATAATAACTGCAAACATCGGATTGCAAGTATGATGCAATTAAATCTTAACTTAATAATATATATTTGCATGACAGATATCATCTGACACAATGGTAGGATGCCTTATGAAATGTTAAACCATCTGAAATATTTCGGAATATCCCCTACATCCCCTACATCTATCTTCCCACCTGCATGTTACTGTATTACGCTATATGTTCAACAATAAACACACAACTAAGATATATATGCCCTTCAATATAGCAATGAGACAAAGAAAACAATACAATATCAAATAATTTGAGGATTTGGGAAAAGTATGTGTGTTAGTAAATGAGACGACAGATGATTCTTGACCGAGGTATTTTGCATATGTCAGTTTGGTATTTAAATATTTGCATGTACTTACATAAACATATTGTTTAAAAACATGTTCAAGTATAAGAAAGTATGGTAAGCCGTGTGGTTTTTAGCGGGGGTCCCAAACGGCTTTTCACAAAGAAAGACAATTTAACAACACTGCTTAAAATCAAAATAATCTTTGACACTTTACCCTATAAATCGTTATTACCGAAATCACTTTTGAGATTGCACAACGTGTACGTTTGGAACAAGTTTTGATCCCCTGCGAGCATACTGGTAATTGTTTAGCTTACGAATAGGACCAATGACAGATAGACTCGATACGAAAACCATGCTGTATTACTGCGATACGACAACTTTTGGATTTTTTTTCCAGATGGCGGGAGGTATACAGTACTGGTTCTACTTGGAAACAATACGGTGATCTGCTTCTACCACAAAAAAAATCGACCGTCATATATGGCCTAATATGTGCTAAAATTGACGTAAAACACCATTCAAACAAAAACAATTAAATACAAGATATCCGGAGAAACGGACGGACGGACAGACAGAGTCACGGACCTCTCACTGCCCTTTTTCATTGTGCGAAGTTTCATTGCAGTTCCATTAGTAGTTTTTGAGTTATTCTCCGCACAATAATTATAACTTTCCAAAGTGCACTAATTATAGTGAATGACGATAGAGTTGTGGTACTTATACACGACACTTCCCCTTATTACCCTCTATCATTGTATGCAGTCTAATTGCAGTCCCTTAAGTAGTTTTTTTTGTTATGCCGGACAAGATCGACAAAGCGGCAACTATAAGCTATCCCTTCGGGGAGCACACGAATGGGAAACTGAGTTGGCTCAGGTTCTTGACATGACCAGGACACACTAAGGAATTATTCGGCCAAATGCCATGCTTGTATCACAATTTGAACTATTTTGTCAAAGTTACTTAGCTATATCCTCCGCTAATACAAACAAGCTGCATGCTAGCGCAAGAGATTGCCTGCACTCTGTGTTCATAAAAACGTTTGGCTGAAAGTATTTTAAATACTGCTATATACTTTGCAAAGGGGTTGGCGTGGCCTAGTGGATAGCACGGTGGATTTGAAAGCCTCACCGGTGACACTGTGTTTTGTTGGTGTGTTCTTGGGCAAGACACTTTTTATTTGCCTCCATCGTATGGGGACGTAAATTGGGCGGTCCTCTGAGCATGTAAGAGAACCACAGAAATATAGTCTTTAGTAAGAATAGGGCAAGTTCCCGGATTCATGTGTATTTAAATCATTACCCTCTATGTTGGGCAGCTCCAAAAAATAAATAATGTGTTGATGCGGCGTTAATCAACATTCAATTCGTACTTTACAATATGAAATTGGTTACGCCCAGATAACACGTGTGAACACCTCCTCCCGCACGTCCACCCCCACCCCAAATCAAAGAAGCAGTCAAGCATATTTAACATGTTTGTCGGACTTTACGGAGCACGCACCGGGTCCAACCTTGTTCATCATAGGAGTTTACGAATAACATAATTATTCTGAAAATGCACCAGAAACAAAGATTTTCTTATGGGCATGCCCCCTAAGTCAACCAAGATCCACATCCGTATATTGTCTTTACACCCCACCCACTACTCACCCCATTTTAGAGAAATATATTGGAGAGTGCGATCGGGGATGATCATCCTTACCACCCACGAACAACAAAAAAAACATATCTAATATTCTCCGATAAGTCCATCGAATGGGGACATAAACCGCGCGGCCCCGTGTATCGCAGTCTTATTTATTCTCTGAACACGTTAAAGAACCATAAACAGCTATTCATTAATAAGTAATCAGTAAGAGTAGGGCAGGTTCCAGGATTCCTATGTATTTTCCCCTCTCTCATGGTCGGCTCTAAATTACATAGTATAAAGTGTTGATCAGCGTTAAATAAGGCAACACTTAAAAATATATTAGTTTTCCCGACCTTAGATTTTTCAGATGGGCAGGTAGGTATGGATTTTTTTCACTTCCATGTATGTCAGATTCTGTGAATGCTGTTTGAAGTTTAACTGTTTAGACTACTTTTTGTACTTATTAAAGATGATTTTAGTATTGTGTGTATTGCAAAGTTGAAAAGTTTAACAGTGAAGATAAAATTCCTATCTCAAACTATTGATAAACACTGTCTGCATTTTTCCAGAAAAAACTCACCATTAAAACAACCATACCATTAAACAATTATACCATTAACCAACGATACCAGTAAACAATCAAACCATTAAACAATCATACCATTAACTAACAATGTAAGCAAACATACCATTAAACAAGCATACCATTAAACAATCATATCATTAAATAACCATACCATTAAACGAACATCCATCAAACAATCATATCATTAAATAACCATACCATTAAACGAACATCCATTATAGTGGGGCAGATTGGTGACATATATTGGTAAAATTGTGTATTTTGTGACAAAAGCATCAAACTTGACACATAGCTAGACAATACTCTATTAAACATTTTTGGCTATGGACCCACGTCAGATTTTGAAAAATGGCCACCATTTTCAAAATGGCCGCCAAATAATCCATAACGAATTAATGAAGCCCATAACTAATTGGTCTCATCAAAACTTGTTATTGTAATTACATTAAATTCACAAAATTGATTGACAATAAAATATGCAATATAATTTGGTTTATTTTTTTCTTCAAAATGGCCGCCAAAAAATGTTTTTTATTTTATTTTTATTTTTTATAAAGCAATCAAAATGTTGATGTGTTTTACAAAAGTGTTGTCTTGATATATTTATGTGTATGTCTATACTTCAATAAATAGTTGTTAGATACACCCCTATACTTCAGGGGTTAGGGGTTTTGCACATGTATACATACTATGCCAACTCTGAGACTAGTTTTGTCTTAGTTGTCTTTAGCCTTAAGCATTTCTGAAATGTGTTTAAGTTTCAGTCTCATCTTTATTAGCGGCTTTTAGTATATAATAACTCGTAAGTTTACATGCAGTGACTTGGTAAAACACTATTAAAGGTATACGCAACAATCTTGAATCATTTATCAAGCATCCAAATTGATTAATCCAATATTAATTTGACTTTAAAACTTCTTGCATATACTTAAATACAATGCAGAATCTTTTAATTGTTTGTGGTTATTCTAGTACAAGTTTTAATATATTATTGGTGCAATATATTCCCCTATGAGCTATATGTAAAACTAATTTGCTTTGAACTATTTACATAATTATTAAAACTAATTTTAAAACATGCATATGAAGTAACAAAACTAATGGGCCGCTGCAGGTTATAAAAAAAAATCAAGCTTGCCAAGTCTTCTAAACGCTTGGAGAAAAAATATCGGAAAGGATACTTAAACAATATTTTTCATCTCCGATTTATCGCAATTAGATTAAGTTACGACCTTAAATTACATTTGTTGATTTAAACAATATTAACAAGACACTGTCAGAAAACAAAATCAAAAAGAAGTTTGATATATACACAAACTCAAATGTAATAAGTGAGAGCTAACATAAATGCAATCTTATCTTACTATCTATGTACTGAATGGTACAATTTTTCTTAATCACAGTCAAAGCACCCAACATCCCATGTTTAAAAGACTGTAAACATCATTCCTGCTTTGACACTTCGTTTTAAATTGCAACACACTTGTCTCTTTGACATCTACATTTAATAAGTCCCTTCCAAATGCTGACCCCTGTGGTAGTGTTATCGAGAATGGCTTCAACATACCCTCTTCCAACCGCAAACACCGTATGTAGGCATTTCACAGGTTGACCTAAAGGTCATGTCTCCAACAATGTCAAATTACAACCTGTAAACAACTCGGCAAGTGTCCTTGAAAAGAGCTACAGCAATTGGTGACATGGACTTGTTGTATCTTGGAACCATTGAATGTCAACAATTCTTTGCGACATCAACAGCACTCCCTCTTGTCGAACATGCACTTTCTCTTATCATACATTTTCCAACAAGAACAACTTTTTGAATTGGAAAGCCAGTGCAACCTCAACATAATATTTCCAGATTTTCCATGCACAGGTTTTACCTTTTTCAGCAAATGAAGGTATTTCATTGCATCTAGTAAGTGTGAAAAGCAACTATTCGTCTTGGTTTATATGAACTATTGAAAAGGCAATACAATGTGCAACGAAGAACCTACAGTGATTCCTAGCTCCTAAAACTAACACATAACTCATCTAATTGTATTTACTTTACCATTGCTATAACATGTACTACAACGTCTGTGTCTACTGTATATAGCATAAGTTTTATGAAGTATTGTTTGGCACATGCCACATGCAACACACACATTGTATCATATCATCTTAGTGAATTGATCGAGATCAGTCCCAGTTTCTCGTTGTCTGATACAAGGCACATCTTCATCTCTGTTTTAATGAACGTGTTTTTAGTTTCTCTTCTATCGCAAGCAATTGCTATGCCAGATAGCCAGAGCTCTGATTTTGTTTTGCATGATGGCCGTCACCTACTAAACCTTCTGCAAGTGACATTCAACAATGTGTAAAATATCTTGTTAATCATACTTACTAATGTTTTGCAAGCATTAAAATGCATTTTAAGGCAGCTCGTATAGTCTGATTAAAATCCAAAAAAGTTTTCCAAAGATAGAAAAGGCTGATGAGACACCCTAATCTGCATTTAATCGAAACCTAATATGATACATATATATGCGAGAAGAGAAAGCACGTTATAGCATATGTTGTAGGTGACCACTGAGGAAAGAAAACATGTTCTGGTTTATCTGTTTAAAGACAGACTTGGTTATGTCATCTATAAGCTCTGTTACAAACGTGTCATGCTTTGCATTACATAATTTACCTATTTGTTGCAATTTCTGTCACACGAGAGTCGTCTATGTAACGTAAGTCAAAGTACCAGTAAATCCTCAATATTGTCCTTGAATATATTTTCTAATTCCTCTGCTGTGTCACTCAAACTGTCTTACGAATATCTTTAATTTGTTCATGATGGAAAAGATCAGAGTCCTTTCATAGGCAGCGCCTGATGAATTATTGCAATAACTGAAATTAACAGATAACTCTAACCATATCTGGTTCAGAGATCATCCATCCAGTGAAGCTGGAATGTGTTTACAGCACCTACTGCACCTGCATCTTCTTTCACAATCTTATATTTCTGTTTGTGAGCTAGTTTATTGGGTATTGATGAGATAACACTAATGAAGTTTATCTCACACACAGAGATGACTAATTTTAAGATTTAAAGTGTAACTGTACAGTACTGCAATTGCAAACTTGTTTTCTCTTTATGATCGTCATGTGCAATGTTCAATGGTCTAAGGCTTGCCTTGGTCACACTTCAATATCTGTATGCCCGGTTTACCATAAGTATGGTAATCACGTGATGAGCATTCCCTGATGCAAGTGTTTATTTCAGAAAGGAATCTGCAGTGTTATAATTGCTTCATGGCAACTGGTCCATCTATAGTCTTCAAACAGTCTCAGATTGTTTTAAGTGCCTCCATTTTAAATACGAAGGTTTCATCGCAAAATGCCATTATGATCTTCACATTGGATTTCAGGCCAATTTCATTTCTGCTCGGCAACTATAGTTTCGACGCAGTTAATCCGTTAGCATAAAATGTCTTCGCGTTTAGGTTTTGTTTACTTGTTTTGTCTTGTAAATAAGGTTTACCAAGTCAATATATTTTAGGGTTTTATAAATATATTTTATAATGAACCGACAGTTTCTGATAAGAAAATTAGTTTAGTACCCTTCAGAAGTTCCAAAGGCTGGAGAAAACCTAGATTCAATCGGAAGTGAAATTTGATTTAAACTTGTAAACCCTCAACACATTAACCATAGGGTGCCTCTAAATAACTCTTTATTACAATGTTAACACAAATAATATGCCAAGATACTGAGTGTACAAATTCAACATAGTAATTACTTTCTTACAAACAACTATTAAACGAATTATACTTTTTACTATTTTCATCACGTTTTGGTGGCCATTTTGAAAACGGTAGCCATTTTGAACTTAAAATATACCCAGATTGTATTTCATGACCCTTTCTCTATCATTTTGAGTAATTTGTTGTAATTGCCATAATATATGTTGTTAAAACCTGATACATATAGGTTCAACTGATTATTTATTACATATTTGGCGGCCATTTTGAAAATGGCGGCCATTTTGAAAAATCTGGCGTGGGTCCATAGTCAATTTTTTTCAGTATGGTATTGTCTAGCTTTGTGCAAAGTTTGGTGCTTTTGTCAACAATGCACATATTTTTCACCAATCTGCCACTATTAAACAATCATATCATTAAATAACAATACATTAAACGAACATACCATTAAACACATCATACCATTAAACAATCACATCAACAAAAAGTCATACCATTAAACAGTCATACCATTAAACAATCATACTATTAAACAATCATACCATTAAATAGCCATACCATTACACACTCATACCATTAAACAATCATACCATTAAACAATCATACCATTAAACAGCCATACCATTAAACAGCCATACCATTAAACAATACCATTAAACAATCATACCATTAAATAATCATACCATTAACAATCATACCATTAAACAGCCATACCATTACACAATCATACCATTAAACAATCATACCATTAAACAATCATACCATTAAACAACCATACCATTAAACAGTCATACCATTACACAATCATACCATTAAACAATCATACCATTAAACAATCATACCATTAAACAACCATACCATTAAACAGCCATACCATTACACAATCATACCATTAAACAATCATACCATTAAACAATCATACCATTAAACAGCCATACCATTACACAATCATACTATTAAACAATCACATCAATAACAAGAGCTGTCGGAGAACAGCGCACCTCGACTAATTAAGGCTGTAAACAATCATACCATTAAACAATCATACCATTAACAATCATACCATTAAACAGCCATACCATTAAACAGCCATGCCATTAAACAATACCATTAAACAATCATACCATTAAACAATCGTACACATTAAAAAATCATACCATAAACAATCGTACCATTAAACAACCATACCATTAAACAGCCATACCATTACACAATCACATAATAACAAGAGCTGTCGGAGAACAGCGCATCTCGACTATTCGATTTTTCAGAAATAATAAATTATATAGCTAGTATATACCATCAGAAAACAAGGCTAAAACTATGTGTGTGTTGGGGGGGGGGGGGGGGGGGAGATGGGGGGTGGGGGGGGGGAAAGGCGCAACATAGCTATATGTAAGAATTGACCAAAACAACACAGAAATATGTAAACCTTTTTTTAAAATAATAATCGACTTTTGACGTGACGTGGGGGAGAGGCGTGGGTGCGGGGTGGGGGGGGGGGGAGGGGAAGGCAACATATATGTGTAAGAAACTATGTAAGAATTGACCAAAACAACACAGAAATATGCAAAAATATTTTAAAAAAATAGAGTTTCGTCGAGTGGGGTGGGGGGCGGTGTGGGAAGTGGGGGAGAGGCGGGGGACGGGGATGGAGGGGAACAATATGTGTAAGAAGCTATGAAAGAATTGACCAAAACAACACAGAAATATGTAAAAAAAAAAAAAAAAAAAAATATTCCAGTTTCGAGTGGGGAAGGGGGAGGGGAGACGTGGGGGGAGGGGAGAGGGGGAAACATGTGTAAGAATTGACAAAAGCAACACAGAAATATGTAAACAAAATATAAAAAAATCGAGTTTCGAGTGGGGTGGGGGAGAGGCTTGGGATGGTGAGGGAGGGGGCAACAATATGTGTAAGAAGCTTTGTAAGAATTGACCAAAACAACACAGAAATATGTAAAAATAAAAAATAAAAAATAAAATATTCCAGTTTCGAGTATGATGGGAGGGGGGGGGGGGGCGGGGGGTGGGGGAGGAGAGGCGGTGGGGAGGGGCAACATGTGTTAGAATTTGACAAAAGCAACACAGAAATATGTAAACCAATATGAGTTTCGAGTGGGGGAGGGCGGAGAGGCTATGGTGTGGGAGGGGGAGAGGCGGTGGGTGGGAGGGGGGAGGGGCAACATATATATGTGTAAGAAGCTATGTGTAAGAAGCTATGAAAGAATTGACCAAAACAACACAGAAATATGTAAAAAAAACAACAACAAAAACAAATATTCCAGTTTCGAGTGGGGAAGGGGGAGGGGAGACGTGGGGGGTGGGGAGGGGGGAAACATGTGTAAGTATTGACAAAAGCAACACAGACATATGTAAACAAAATAATAAAAAAATCGAGTTTCGAGTGGGGTGGGGGAGAGGCTTGGATGGTGAGGGAGAGGGCAACAATATGTGTAAGAAGCTTTGTAAGAATTGACCAAAACAACACAGAAATATGTAAAAAAATAAATTAAAACAAATCCAGTTTCGAGTGTGGGGTGGGGGGGGGGTGGGGGTGGGGAGGGAGGCGTTGGGGAGGGGCAACATGTGTTATAATTGACAAAACACAGAAATATGTAAAACAAATGAGTTTCGAGTGCGGGGAGGGGGGGGGAGAGGCGATGGGTGGGAAGGGAGAGGCGGTGGGTGGGAGGGGGAGGGGAAACATATATATGTGTAAGAAGCTATGTGTAAGATTTGACTAAAATAACACAGACATATGTAAAACAAAAAAATGAGTTTCAAGTGTGTGGTGGGGGGGGGGGGGGGGGGGGGGTAGAGAGAGGCGGGGTGGGGGTTGGGAGGATATATATGTGTAAGAATTGACTTATACAACACAGAATATGTAAACAAAAAAAAAAGTGGAGGGGGTGTGGAGGGCGTTGGGTGAAGGAGGAAGCCCATGCCCAATATGGGTGAAGTATGACTAAGATTCATAATGCTATAATAAATCCCAAACAAAAATATAGATATATACACGCTTACATGCAAACCTAGATCTGCCTTTATTGCACATTTTATGGGTTATCATAATTTGGGTTCCATGGGAGCCCATGGGTTACGGAACCAAAATTGCTTATGCTGCCCTTAAAATAATGCTATAAGGAAGCCCATGGCCAAATTTGGTTGTGTAGGATAAGAAATTTTAAGAGATATAGACTTGTAAACACGGCTTACACGCAAACCTTGATGTGGGACGCCGACGCCACGCCGACGCCGGGGTGATAACATAAGCTCTCTTATTCTTCGAATAGTCGAGCTAAAAAGTCATACATTAAACAGTCATATAACAATCATACCATTAAAAACAAAAACAACAAAAAACAACAACATATTTTACCGGAAAAAAAGGTTTGGAGCGGGCCGATATTTAGGGCAAACAAACATAATTTTAATAATGGCCTAAAATGCAATTTCATTACTTCTCTGATAATGACATACAAATTAAACAGGACAACAAATAATTGTTAACCTAGAACAATGCGTCCATGCGACACCGATGCCCCGCTTTAGTCAAACAAATATTGTAAATTAAAAATGGACATTACGGGAGGTCGAAAGGACGGAGGGACTGACAGACGAACACTAAATGCCCACTCCACTTTCGTGGCTGTCCAGCAGCTGTGCTCACAGAACAAATATAGTTCGTTCAAACAGCGTCCTAACTGCTAAAGCCGTTTTTTCTCCCTGGTGTTTAGGCGTGTGCAGATGCGATCCATTTTTTTTTTTAATTTCCAAAATTAATTGACTTAACTAAGAAATAAAAAAATAACAAAGTTAATTAAATGTATATTAAAAAGCACATAAACTTTATTTTAAATACATATTCACATTATTTATTTTTGGAATGTGGTTATGATATCGTAATTTTGTCAAAGAGATGCAATTTGCGATCAGATGAAGGTGTCTTCTGAAACACTTTTGGCGAAGTCTTAATTAAGTCATCATAAACCATAAGGCCGATATACGTTTCCGTAGTAATGAGTTTAACACTACAGATATACTTACTAGTAATTACATGTACCATAGTTAATGCGATACTATGCCAGCGATTCGAGCGAATCAGACATGATGCATAAAAAACAAATACAATTTAGAGTTTTCATATTAACTCCAGAAAAGAAGATAAAATAATACGAATAAAGAAAGAAGAAGTTGAAAACAGTATTTACTACGTATTAAAATCATAAATGTATCAATGTTTGTTTCCACTGTTTGCGTCCTGGTCGTTATACATTACATGTACGATGCGACGTCGACAGAGACGTCTTTTTCGTAAGGTTGTTGTGTTTATTAAAACAAGCATACTGAAACAAATATTCCGATGACCAGCAACTTTTATTTTATATTCCGATAGGAAATTCAATTCTCGACAACATATTGTGCAGTTTTATCGAGCCATTTAATAGATAAATGGCTTTAATGTCGTTTATTCATAAAGAAATAGGAAATCCTAGAAAAAATAGTTTACAGCTTAATTTAAATGATATAATTTATATATCAGATGAAAGGTCTCATCATGACAAACAGTGGGATATAACAAATAATTGCATGCTACTAAACTAACGCTTTGTGATGCTAAAAACGTTGACAATTGAGTACAAACTCGACTTTTATGAAAAACGTCAAACATAGCCATATTTGAGACGTAATTATTAAAATATTGTTTACATGACGACAAAACAAAATTCAGATTCAAATCGCAAATATTTTTAAATTTACAAATATATATAGTTTATATGCGTACCCTTAATTTTCCAATAGGTCAATTCCCCCTTAAGGATCAAATTCCTTCAAAAACAGCGTATTACTTAAACTTAAGTTAAAATCACTTAATGTTTACCAACGCTTACATAATGTAACAACGCTAAATGTAAAAACGTCGCTAAATAAAATCAAAGTACTGAGAGTACTGAGAATGCAAGGTTTGATAGTAGAGACTGTATAGTCCAAGCTTTTATTAATATAAATATATTGACTAAATTTAGTAAAGATCGAATGAAAGATATGTTCATCAGGCAAATTGTCATTAAATCAAGGGCAATAACTATCGTGTTTATTATACGATATATGTAGTTAATATAAAGACTTTGACCAAGTTTGGTAAAGACCGGATGCACAATGAGGGGACTATATTAAAAGTTCACAGGGCAAAACATAGGATTTTCCATTAAATCAAGGGAAATAACTCTGAATTTTATTAACCGATATGGGTTGTTTTCTAACTTGTCTGAGCCTTCATTAATATAAAGACTCCAGCCAAGTTCGGAAAGGATCGGATGCAAAATGAAGGGGCTAGTGTTCACAATGCAAAATATAGGATTTTCCATTAATTCAAGGGCAATAACTTTTACGTTTATTATCCAATATGGGTGTTTTTCAAACTTGTCCAAGCTTCCATTAATATAAAGACTCTGACCAAGTTTGGTAAACATCGGATGCAAAATGAAGGGACTACTAGTGTTCAGAAAGCAAAATATTGGATTTTCCATTAAATCAAGGACAATAACTCTGGCGTTCGTTATCCACTATTGATGGTTTTCGAACTTACGTTCATGCAAATTAATATAAAGATTCTGACCAAGTTTATTAAATATCGGATGCACGATGAATGTGCTAGTGTGTTCACAAGGCAAACTATTGGATTTTATATTAAATCAAGGGCAACAACTGGTGTATCGAATTTGTCCGAGCTCTCATGGATATGAAGACACTGACCACGTTTGGTAAATATCGGATATATAATGAGGGTGCTAGAGTGTTAACAACAAAAAGTTAAAGGCCAAATGGCGGACAATCTGTTACAATGACTTTAAATCTGTTACAATAGTAGGAAGTCACAAGTGTTATTGGACCTACTATGCATATTAAATTGGAAGTCAGTTACTTGTGGGCAAGTTTTCCCCCCAAAATGTTGATATATAGGAGAAAATAAGGGAAATAATAAACATATTAAAGACTTTGATGAAATTGTCAACAGACATATAAGACCGGTGAGAATGGTAGAGCAACTATTAAGTAACAAAGCAATTTCTACGTACATTTTGTAGACAGACATTCTATAATCAGGGGTCAGTGGCGTAACCCAGAAAACACCTTCTGCTGCAGGGCAAATAACTTAACAAGAGGCACTACCCGTTGATTCAACTTCCCTATGTCTGTCCCACACATTGAAAATAAACTTTCTTGTAGTATTTACTAACAAGAAAAGGTATAACACATAGGTTATACCATGGGAAGTACGGACTACAGGTAGATGGCGTGCAAATAGTTGATGTGCAGGGAGAGCCTAATGGAATTCCTGTGAATAACATCAATGATTTGCATTAAAAGAATTATAGTTTAATATTTTTCTTTTGGTTTCAAATATTATGGAAAGACGTTTTGACACTAGTATAATTGTGTAATGGACAATTGTATCATGTATGTATTTTAAAGTTGTGGTTATACTAGAACAAAGTTTGTACAGATCAGTAAGTGTGCAAGGATCCCCGCCAGGACTCGAACCTGAATCTCTTTTCTCGAAAGAAACGCATGCTTCCTTACACTACAGAGATGTTCCAAACAGCACAGAGCGTACAAAAAAATAATTAGCCAAGTTAAATTTAGAATAAACATATTTTACTTCAAATAAACCACAACTTAAACTGCTAGGCTCACATTAACCATTCGTCAAATTGCCATAGGCGAAGAGTAACTCAAACTGGCGAATGGAAACCGTAAGAAATACATAGCAAATTCGCCAGACATCGGCGTTCTGGCGAATCCAAATTAAGGATCTGACAACACTGCATTAGAGGTCACGCCAGATGACCTTACGAATAGCCAATCAGATTTCAGCCTACAGAATCGCTCGGTATATACTATTTCACTGCGCATGTCGTGTTTCAGTCATACGCTGTGGAGCAGTCTACTCTCGGTTGAAAGAGACAATGTCCGTAAACTTTAGCTTATAAAACACAAAATAATTGCGTTGACAAACATAACACACACACCATTATTGAATATTTACTGAAAAAAAACCCAAACAAGATTGTTTCACGGAATTCAATAGCGGTACAAGGAAATGTACCTCTTTGTGGTAAAAGAACGTCGCAATAGTCGACTTCGCTATCAACTGAGCTAACCGGACAAAACGTACTAATGTCGTAATAATCTCCGTAAAATATACAGTATATTTTTCAGATACTGTTCCAAATGTTTTCAAAACACCTGACAGCTTCCATGATTTTCTTCGTATTTTTGACGTAAAACATGGCATTTAGTGCATTTCTTTGAATAGATCGTGCAATCCACAGCAATAACACACGAAAACATTTTTTTTAATATAGTTCTATGTGTTTTATGCGGATTTTCGTTTGTTCAGTTCAATCGAACATCATCTGAAGTACATATGAAAAGCTCGATTTCATTGGTTGAATTTAGTTGATCTTCTCATGAATATCGATTAGATAAAAGGTCGATCTGACCTGACCTTCAAGGCAGTGTTGTCAGATCTTATAGCGGAGAGTATCAAAGCGTAACTAGGATATGATTTTAATGAGACTGGAAAACGTTGTATGGTTATGGAAATGTATGCCTATGTACATGAACAGTGTATGCAAATGTACATGAGCAGTGATGACTCTGTACATGAACAGTGTATGGACTGTACATGAGCAGTGTATGACTCTGTACATGAGCAGTGTATGACTCTGTACATGAACATTGTATGACTCTGTACATGAACAGTGTATGACTCTGTACATGAACAGTGTATAACTATGCACATGAACAGTTTACGACTGTGTAAATGAAAGAAAACATTATTTAAAATTTTAATAGGCAAGAGACCTATGTAGCAACGACACAATATAGTTACTAAAGAGGGTTATCGGGGTATTTGGGTCACGTTTTAAGACAATGTTAAATTTAAAATCCTGCCATCTGTGCAATTTTTTGTGTGGATAATTATATCTTTTTTCACAACCAAAACGTTAATGAGCAGTAGGTAATGTTCCCGTTACTATAAGATTAAAGGACTACAAGTGGAGTATCAATACAATAAGTATCAATACAATACAGTACCGGCTGGCCAATTACTAACTACATAGTTATGTTGTTTACTGCATTACTATTAAAGGGACACACGGCAATCTTTTTTTCTTTTCTTTTTTAAATCTTGCGGCGTCTATTTAGATTTGCACATAACTTGCATTTGTTCAATCATTGATATTACTAATAAGAATAGTAAAATTCGAATTGATTTTGCATATTATTTAGTGGTGATAATATTGAACCAATAATATATTTAAACCTATGGTAGAATAAGAAGACAAACAATAAAACTCTAACTTTGAATTAATTAAATGTGCGTGTTTCATGACAATAACCACAAAAGGTTGAACTCAAGTCGTTGCGCTCAGGATTTTGAGAAGAAAGCACATTATTTAAAAATGTTGAATGCTATTTGTAGATACTAAACAAAAGAAACCTGATATTGATGACTATCATATGATGTCGCCTAAGTAAATTATCACGCAACATATCTTTTGTGTATGTAATCGTCAACTCTACAAACTTGTCTTCGTTACTATAAACTTGATTTGGAGGTGTCTTCAAAATAATTTGTATGTCTTTTTTTTCTGAAAATCATTCCCGATCTTGTATGTTTGAGCATAGATTGTTTTAATAAATGCTTTAGACATTTAGAAAGTAGGTAGGGAGGGAAGTAGGTAGGTAGTTAGGTAGGTAAGGCAGACGTGCAGGAAGACAGGCACAGGCAGGCAGGCGGGCGGTCAGGTAGGTAGGCAGGTGGATTATCGCAAACTTCCTGTCATATCACGACGCGACGCTTCTACTTGTAGCGGTGAGCCCAATGTTTAGCTTCACAGTGCTGAGTAGACCACACCGTAGACACAGACATAATACCACACCGTAGACACAGACATAATACCACACCGTAGACACAGACATGATACCACACCGTAGACACAGACATAATACCACACCGTAGACACAGACATGATACCACACCGTAGACACAGACATGATACCACACCGTAGACACAGACATAATACCTGACCGTAGACACAGACATGATACCACACCGTAGACACAGACATAATACCACACCGTAGACACAGACATGATACCACACCGTAGACACAGACATGATACCACACCGTAGACACAGACATGATACCACACCGTAGACACAGACATAATACCTGACCGTAGACACAGACATGATACCACACCGTAGACACAGACATAATACCTGACCGTAGACACAGACATGATACCACACCGTAGACACAGACATAATACCTGACCGTAGACACAGACATGATACCACACCGTAGACACAGACATAATACCTGACCGTAGACACAGACATGATACCCCACCCGACCAGCCTAGCAGTACCCTTTATATGCAGAAATTCGAGCAAGGGAGCTACTAGTATATTTTTATGAAATCGTTGATGACCCGATAGAGATTGAGTACTTATAGAAGTCTGATAAGGGGTCTGATGGTTTTGGGTTGACTCCGGGAGTTCAAGACACCAGTGAGTAGTTTCAGGAAATAATTTTTAAAGATCAACCTATATAACTCTATTTAAAATTGTGACGCCCGTGATAGGGTTTCGTTTTGGCACGTGGTTCACAAATTAAACACACTTGGTAGAGGACCATAATCTAAAGGTATATTCAATATATGAGGGATGCCTTGTAGTTTTAGAGAATATGTTGTTTCCCCATTACTGTCTATGAAAAACTATATGCAAATGTTGGACCCCGACATTTACAATGAAAGCACACTTATTAGTAATATGGTGACAATTGTCACGCGCAAGGGGCGGAGTAAATAATAAATTTCCTCGTTCTTAATCAAATTTGCATATTCATTAGGCTAATATAAACTGACGTAAAATACGAATCCGCGCAGTTAATACAAATGTTTGTGTATATCTTCCACGTTATTTTTGATTACTAACTATATTCTATATTCAATGTTCTGTACCTATTTAAAAGTATTTATTAAAATATAAGTTTGATTTTTGTTTAAGAAAAGAAAACATTAAATATTCTGTTCTTCATTAACGACGGTTCATTAAAAAGCGACTTTACTTAAAGATGTTAGTGTTTTATTGAGGAAGGATTTATCAACACGTATTTGTGCTTAAAAATATTTCAATATTTTATTCTTATTGACAAAGGAGTTATCAATAGGTAAGTGTGCCTTTTTTGTTGATATGTGTTTCTTTACCGTGTGATTGTATATTCGATGACAAATTTAAATAACGTGATAAGAGCAATCGTGGTCGCGATATTAAAGAGTATCTCGCCTCTCACCGCTGCTGGTTCAAATCTCACTGGGAGCTCGACTTGTCAAGTGATAACGTGTCGGATGGCGGGAGGTATACTGTACTGGTCCTACCTAGGTAAAATATGGTGGTCTGCCACTATCCCACAAACAAACATTTCGACCGTCCTATATGGCCTAGCATGTGCTAATATGACGTAAAACACCATTCGAACAAACCAGCACTTGTAAGAGGTTTACCTGTATTGTGTTTCTTCTCTTGCACAGAAAAGCCATAGAAACGAGTTCTGTTCGTACAATAGAGTCGACATAAAGTAGCCGGTATACAGTTGTATGGTCGTTATATTGTTATAGAAGCAAGTTCTGTTCGTACATGAGGTTGACATAAGTTGCCGGTATAGTATGGGGTTTAAAGGGACAAACGGCACTATGGATAATACCAGTACTTTTATATCATTTGTGTTCTATAACACAAGAATGCTTGTATGATCGTTATATTGTTTAACAAAGATATTTTATGATTTATGTAAAAGTAAAAGTCGTTGTGCCGTATTGTTACTCATTAGAGATTGATCAAGGTCGATGTTTAGAGCTGCTATGATGTTAAAATGTCAGTCGATCATACCAACGCTTTAACCAAAGACACAAATAATATTGTAAATTCAGCGGAACAATACGAAAATAAACTAGCTTCATATATAACAAGAAAAGTATAACGCATTCGTTACATGTAGACGATTTTTAATAATGGGTTAGTTTGTGGAGGCTTTGTTCAAGTCACATACCTGTAGTCGTCGATATGGAGATGGCTGGAAGGTAAAGTGAAGAATTAAAAGATACTGTATGAATACAGATACGTTTTTTTATTTGGTCTTATGTATACATTGTTATACATGTTAAAGGGAACATATTCAAGTATTTTCAATTAAACGATTTACACCTGAGCTATTACAAAGGGAATTTGAGTGACAATGCTACAATATAATATAAAAGTCATATTTACTTACATTTTACAAGTAATTATCATATGGGCCCTATTTATGTTCATGTTTTAGTTGTATTCAGGCTCAAAACCGCTTCGGAGATGCCGTTAAGGCAATCAACTTTGCATTTTAAATGAAATACAAGTGATCTTATAGAAAATATTTAATTTCTTTACTTCTTTACTTCATTATAATACTCAATATAAATGGGTGCCGAAACATCTAGGGTGAAAATTAAAATAGATGCCGAAATGGTTTGATGCCGAAACGTCTAAGTGCCGATTCGTCTAGGTGTCGAAATGGTTTGGTGCCGAAACTTCCTGAATCGATCTTGATCACGCAGACGCAAAAAATTGAGAATTGTCTGCATTTATTAATAGCATTTTTCATGTACTGATCATTGGTACCCTGCTTTAATTAGACTAATATACTATATACACAATAGTTTTCGTCTAGAAAAAAAATACGCCGAATTTATAATACGCCGAATTTATATATATATATTTTTGTAAACTGAAAAATACTGAGAAAATCGGTTACTATTTGTGTTTGGTTGTATGGAGAGGCAGATCGGATACTCTTTATATAATACAGGGAAGAGCATGGTATACAGACTGATTATAATATATACCCAACAATGGCCAAATTGTCAGATATATTAACCACGGTAGAGGACAAAATTAGACTGGATGAATAACTGGAGACGCTAAATTCAATGTTTGATAACCATTTCAAGAATGCCGTATATCCCTTTAAGCAGCTCTAGACCAGACCTACCTCTCATTAAAAGGTTAGCGGCATTTTTTTTAGTAAAAGTGGTATCTTGGTGTTTTTATATTAATTTGGGTATGCTGAGTTCGATTATGCTGGATACCAAGCTGAAATTTCACAGGAAAGGCAATGTTTGGGACATATTTTGGCTTTATCTACATTGAATTTTCAAAGTAATTTTATTTCAAGCTGAATTTTAACGGGAAATGCAATTTTTTGGACATCATCTTTTGATGATTTTACTTGGATTTTTAGAATATTTTTTTTTAAATAAATCTTTTACACCAGTCACCAATTTTCTCTAAATCTTTTGACTTCTTATACATTAACTTATCATCATGATCATAGGAATAATATTTCAAGCTGAATTTTGACAGGAAATGCAATTTTTGGGACATTTCATTGTCTTTTGATAATTTTACTGGGAGTTTTTGGAATATGTTTATAAACTAAACATTTTACATCAGTTATCGATTTTATCTACGCATTTTGACTTTATATACATTAACTTACCATAGGTATACTATTTCTAGTTGACGTTTGACTGGAAAAGCAATTTTTGGGACATTTCTTTTTCGATAATTATACTGGGTGTTTTTGGACAAAACAATTAAAATAAACATTTTACATCAGTTATCATTTTTCTCTACATATTTTGACTTCATATACATTGACTGATCATAGGAATAATATTTCAAGCTGAATTTGACTGCAAAGGCAATTTTGGGATATTTTATCATCTTTTGATAATTTTACTACGCATTTTTGGAATATTGTTTTTAGGTATAAAATACCTAAACATGTTTAAATAAACATTTTACACCAGCTATCAATTTTATCTACATATTTTGACTTCATATACATTCACTTACCATAGGAATAATATTTCAAGCTGAATTTTGACAGGAAAGGCATTTTCTTTTGGATTCTACTGGGCATGTGTAGAATATTTTTAAAACTATATAGTTCATATTATTTATCCTTAGTCCTTATGACTGAACCTGTTTGACTGAACCTGTTTCATACTTACATATGAATTAAGTGCCTGTTGTGTGCCCTTTTTTGTTCATATGTATGCTGTATTCATACAAGTACATGATGCTACTTGAAAACACACATTGCTGTGCTTTTTTAATTGGATAATTGTATTTGAGACATCTTCAGCGAAGGGTCCTACAATCTTTTTCTATTTTCTTTTTGCAAGAAATAAGTTCAGTACAGCTAGTTGTAGGTAAAGGGCTTAAATACATTATGATTGGCTAAAGACGTGTTCATTCCATTTTCACTGGCAAAATCAGCTGTGGTATAGCAGTCACCGTGTGTCCAATATTGATAGTGCACCAGTCCCGTAAAAAATGAAAATAAAGTCTAATTTACTTGTGGGACTATGGTCACCCTGTTTTAAGCTCACCGATGGAGCCAATCCAGAAAGTTGATTTGATCGTCAAATCACTATCAAACCATTATACGGACTGCTAAACCATAGCTACCAGTGGCAGTGAACATATGATGGACACGTAGTGGCAATGGTCTGCAGCCAACATGCAAATCGTAAAACTCTTTATCTGCAACTATATGTATTGTACATATAAAAAACAACACTGTAGGATCCCTCCCTGAAAATGCCGCAAATTCTTTTAAAAATGCACAGCAATGTGTGCATGCAAGCATGATGGACTGTGTAAAAATACAGCTTAAATATGAACAAAAAGGAAATCACAAAAGAGGCACATAATTCCATTGAAATATGAATCATGACGAGACGGTAGATACATCTTTAGAAATATTTTGGTTGAATAGTGTTTTACGCCATTTTCAGCACATTTTAGGCTATATATGAAAGTCGATGTCATTTTATTTTATTTTTTTAAATCATGGTGGAGGCAGACGACCCACTTTTTCCTGGCTAGAACCAGTACTGTATAGATCCCGCCATCCGTAAATGTCGGCACTGACAAGTCGAATAACGATAAACAATGTGAACCATATTGTTTAAGTAAGCATTCCAAAAAATAAATATTGAATAAAATATTTTAAAAAATCAGGTACTGAAAAATATGGAATATTACTCCCGTGAAAAGTCAATTTATTTGTAGAGAAAATTGATAATTCAATTGATGTAAAAAGATGTTTTTTTAATATATTAAAAAATCCCAGTAAAATTATCAAAAAAAACCCCCTATGAATGTCCATAAAGTTGCCTTTCCTGTCAATATTCCAGCTTGAAATAGTATTCCTATAACAAACCGATATATACGGAGTCAAAATATGTAGAGACAATTAGTTATTGATGTAAAATGTGTATTTAAAAAACGTATTCCTAAAATGCCTAGTAAAATTATAAAAAACAATGAAATGTTTAAAATAGTGCCTTCCTGTCAAAATTCAGCTTGGAATATTTTTCATATAAAAAGTCAAAATACGTAGAGCAAATTGATAGCTGATGTAAAATGTTTCTTTTAAAGATAAATATTCAAAATATTCTCAGTAAAATTATCAAAAAATAAAGATATCCCCCAAATTGCGTTTCCTGTCAAAATTCAGCTTGAAATATTATTCCTATTATATGTCAATGTATATGAACTCAAAATACGTGGAGAACATTGATAACTGGTGTAAAATGTTTATTTTAACACATTATTCCAAAAATTCCCAGTTAAAATATCAAAAGTTGATAAAATGTCCTAAACATTGCATTTCCTGTCAAAATTCAGCTTGAAATATTTTCTTGAGTATGAAGTCAAAATATATAGAGAAAATTGATACCTGGTGTAAAATGTTTATTTAAAAAAAAAATTCCAAAAATTCCCAGTAAAATTATCAAAACACAATGAAATGTAACAAAAATAGCATTTATTGTCAAAATTCAGCCTGGTATCGACCATAATTGAACTCAGCATATCAACATTAATATAAAAACACGAAGATACCACTTTTTTTTTAAAAATGCCGCTAACCTTTTGATGAGAGCTCTTCTATAGAAATAGGTCTAGTCTAGAGCTGCGGCATTCTTGAAATGGTTATCAAGCATTGCATTTAGCGCCTCCAGTTATTCATCCAGTGTAATTTTAACTTAAACTGCTTACTGTTTTGAGATGCATTTTATTTTACTTATTCTATCAAAGATTTAAATATATTATTGGTGCAATATAGTTAACAGTTAGTTAATATAGTTAACAGTTAGTTAACTGTTAACGAAAGCTCTTGACTGTTTACGTTATAAGGTCACAATACAACTGCATAACACTTGGTCATGCAATCAAGAAAGACAGTTATCGCCAATGTCCTAGATTCATGATTGTAAACGACCGGATCGTCAATAGGTGATTGGAAGCAAGGGAAGATGAAAACAAGTGTAGAGAAAAAATAACACAGAGGCGTAAACCAATATTGAAGACTATTCAAATAAATTAAAGGGATAAAAGGTATAATTCCCCTAACAACATATGTAGGCATTTTTAGTGAGTCCAAGATTTAATAACAAAATCTAATAGAGATGAGTTTATCTGCCAGTTACTGCAGGTTTGTAAATATAGTACAACCTGCCATCTCAATCGTCAGTCAGAGAAAGTAAATACACGTCTATGAACGGCGAGATGATTTTTGATATGCGCCGTCATGCGACGGGATACATACTATAAACGTCCATATTTTAAAATATTAAAAAAAAAAGCACACAAGACGTCAAATAAAAGAGATTAGAGAAAAGCAAGATAAAGGTCAATGAGATTCCAACACGTCAAACAATTATTCTTAACGTGGGATTGGAATTTGCAAATGCTATATTATCGATCGCGGATTCTGAGTCCGGTATACCTTTGTTTTATCTATCTCTTATATGTTAGTCCCTTTTTGCCTAAGATAAGCTGCATGCCAAGACGCCCTAAATGTCCAAGAAAACAATAGATAGGTTGACTCTCCATTGTTTTTGGTTGTTTATCACTGATCTCTGCTTTAAGTAGTGCTCAGCATTAAAACCCCGCAAAGGATGGTTTGGCAATCAACTAACAACCTCTTTTAGAAAGGATCATAGGCGTAGGAACAATGTGGCCAAGACACCCCACCCCTATAAATTGACAGGAGTTTGTGGAAGGCGGCTGAGGGGGGTGAGGGAGGCATGGGTGTGTGGGGTGGGGGGCGTTCAAAGTATTTCGAGACAAAAATGGTACGAGTTCACAAGAAATACGTTTTACCCTAGGCATATATATATAGTTACTTACAAGTTCGAGTCAAATAATACCAAATAATAATAATAATGATAATTCTAGGAATACAATATCATAAACTAGGAAGGCATATATATATATATATACATTCAGATTGAGTAAACTAATATTTTGAGGGAGTGAAATAACATTTTGGGCCGAGCCCAGAATATAAAGGCTAAAATAGTTACTAATAGGATGTTAACACAATAAAGGCTTGCGCTATTCGGTTTTGAAATGTGTGCACTAGGTACAGCCTGGGATTGGGGGTGTTTTGGGGGTATTCTAAATACAGCATGGGCCTGTCCACGCTCATTTCCCGCAGTCTTCTGCGACAAGGACTATCAAAACCTTCTATGGTGATGTGATTTACAAACTTCGTAAGATCCTTGGTCATACTCACGTTCCTACAATCTTTATTACACTTGTTAAAAAGAAGTTTATCAAAAGAGGTCATGACACTATCATTTTGCAACGCACTGCATGTTTAGTGGTTGACCAATTTACAGTTCGCCAGTATGCTTTCCTCTTTGATTGTGCGATGACCGGACAGATTATGTACCCTATGATGACGTCTACATAAATCCTTGTAGAACGGTAGCGTTTGATGTTTGTCCTAAATCTTGTCTTGTCGTACACTTAGCGGTTTGATCTCTTGTTGCTCTGGCTTCTGCCAAGTCACTGAGTACTTACTTTGTGACTTTCTAGGCTTTTTTTAAATATTATATATGACGTTGCGCACGGTGTTGGTACAAATTACAAAACGAACTGCGTTGATTGATTTAGGTTTTCTATTTAAGGTGAACGGATCTATTTATTTAGTCATAAAGCAAATATAGATAAAAAACATTGATAAGTCTTCTATTAGAATATATCTAAGTGGTTATTTTTGCCACTGACTGTTCCATGGCGGTAGCCCTAATGTCAATATTTTTTATGTTTGTGATGTCATATTTTGCCTTTTATTCATCTTTGTAGTTGTTTATTTCTGTGCGTGTTTGTGGTTGACTGTGGTCCTTGAATGCGACATTTCCTGTTCGACTTTTATATGAGTATATCTACTTATACTTACTGCATGTAGTTAATACGCGATGTAAATTACCAACAAAATGATTAACTTATAGTGATCAACTTACATGCCTGAACAAATATTGTTCAGCAAGCATTAGGCATGTTTAAAGAAATATAAAAAGATCGGACAGGGAAAGTAGCATTCAAGGAGGACAGTAAACCACAAAACACAGAAACAAACACGCAAACAGACAAACAAGAAGGCAAAAGCAGTAATAAATGCAAACGACATACAAACACAAAAGTTAAGAGAGCTGTACTGTACTTTGACTTTAGAAAATATGCAAAGATATTGGTACTGAAGCGTGTACATTGGTACACACGTACGCCTGTCGCGTAGCTACATATCTAATAAGAATAGTATGTAAGGGGAAATTAGGAAATTGCCGAAAATGACAAATGTAAAAACGTGCATGATGTATCATCCATGTTGTCGCAGAGTTTAGCAATGCTTTACATTTGGCGGGAGGGTTTTGTCATTAATGTGGTATCTCAAATGTCGACCAGTCTGAAAGAAAAAACTCTTGTTATCGCATGAAATGACATCATTGTATAAAAAAGTTTTTCATTTCTGACATCTTATATTTTGTCTATTAGTATGCCAGTTATTATATATTTGATGCAGTCTTTTTTTCGGGGCTTGCCCATTTAAGACTATCCTTTTTGCCTTTTCTTAAAATTTGGTAAGATTTTGATCTTTGCACATGAACTCCTAACTGAATTTACATGGATTACTACATGCAATTACACTAGTGAATCCCCACATGCATTTACATTAGGTTCTCTCGTTACACTTTGAGATTGGCCAGATGAACTTTTTTGAGATGCTTTTAAATGAGAACTTATTATTGTATGTCGTAAACAAATGTTTTCCCTGATCTCGCATTAACCGTACATATGTTTAACAAACATAAGCTTTCTCACATAAAAAAGTAGTCAAGGAAAGAATGAAAGAGATACTCTTTCGAAACTGATAGTTTGTTCCCAACTGATCAGATGGCGCGAAAAACAACCCAAAATAGTACTGATTAATTATCTTTTATATAACGGTTTTCTTGGCGTAAATATTTCATTTTCTTCTTTCTGTCCAGCAATTTGACTTTTTATTTTATTTGGGTTAGTATGAAATGGTAAAACTGTTCTATTTCCAGAGCTCAAGCAACACACGTCTGATTCCATTGACACCGTCGGATATTTAACATGAGACAACTCGACTACTTTTGCAGGAACGCGTTCCTTTGTGCGTTACTGTGATTGACATATATGCACCGGCAGAAGCTACATTATTTGGTAAGGGATTTTTCAAAATGTAACTCCTTTGGTTTGTCATGTATGATATCATTTATAACTCATCTCAGTGGGAATTATCTTTAATAAGAGTCTTAAATATGTATGCGTTTTAAGAGGCGGTTTCATCCAGTTTCTGTCGTATTGTATAAAGCAAGTAAACAAGCAAACACATAAGCAGGCACTGTGACAACGCATTATGTCATATTGCTGCAGTATGCCATTTATATGGCTCACTGCAGCAGTTTATATGGCTCACTGCAGCAGTTTATATGGCTCACTGCAGCAGTTTATATGGCTCACTGCAGCAGTTTATATGGCTTACTGCTGCAGTATGGCATACTGCGTTGCAAGGTGTAACGTAGTGCTACATGTGTACTTTTGCATATGGAAAAGTGCAGCAGAAGATTATTAATTTTGAGATTATGGTAACAATTTTTTTTATTAAAATATCAAAATAAAACGATTTGATGAAACTATATATATATAAATGAACATGGTTCATTATTTCGTATAATAAAACATAAAACAACAAAGATCTGCGAAATTTCTTTTCTAGGTGAGAATCTGAAAACTTGTTAAATTGCAGAAGGTGCAATAAATAGTAGAATGAATAAAAAGATTTGTATTAATAATTAATTGTTTTGTTTGATATATCCATATTTTGTAAATGCTGTTTGTTTGGTTAGATAAGCACTATGCCATGTGCCTTTTTTTTTTGGAGTATTTTTCCACATGGCATACTGCGAACCTGCACGAGGTCTTCGAGATCGCCTACTATTGTGTTAGCAGTTACAATCTGTAATATCTTAAATGCTGTAAACTACTTAGTACAAATCAAGTGAAAGTGACAAAATTGCTAAAGAAAAAAGGCATTTATTGCAATATACATATTCTGGGTCAGTTTAGTGAAGATTGGGATGAAGTTAATTAATCTAGGTAGTGAAATCAGATCAAATATCCGTTCAAAGGACCTTTCGAAATTACAATTAAATAAGACTTAAGTCTAGAAATGTAATTGTTGAATTCAGGTAAAATGACCAACGCAGAAACGTTTGCTTTTATACCCCACAAACGCTGTTCGAGATGATGTATTGTTGGTCAGTCGGTTGGTCGGTTGGTCAGTTGGTCGATATATCAGATGCAGCCATTTTGTGGAGCGACTACTTCTGCATTTCTAAAGATTATGACTTGAAACTTGATATAAACGATTATCATCAAGTGTAGATGTGTCAGAAGACTGTATTTAATAAAGGCTAACTACTTCAACATCTTGTCGAACTATTGACTTCAAACCTGGTATACATGATCGACATAACGTGGGTGTGTGCGTGACACAAATGTGGTGCGGCTCAGTTTATGCTTTGCAGAATTATTGCCCGTGAACTTACCTGAAGTCAATTAATTTTGCTCAAGCCATGTTGCGGAGCAAACGTCTTCAACCGTTTTGAAGATATTTGTTTAAAATTTGGTATACATGATTGACAGCATATGTTGATGTGCGTAACACAGTTTTATTTTGGTCTGGTTATGTTAATGCCATGCAGTTACTGCCTGGGGAATTGTTGAATTCAGCAGATTAAATGTTGTGGAGCAAAGTACTTCAGAAGGTTTCAAGATATTCATTTGAAAGTTGGTATACACAATCAAAGTCAAGTGCAACTGAACAATGAACAAATGGCGCGTTTAACGGTAAGGGACGGTACTCTTCAAGATCCTGTTAGCAGCCACTAATATTGAACACATCGCTATCGGACTGTTTTGACACAATCGAAACAAGAGGTAACGCCTCGTGGCGTTAATGTCGGGGTTTCATGTATATTGTTTGGTATACGTATGTCAGCAAGTTACTGTCCAAGTTTGTGATCATTTAAAATGGTAATGCTGAGAAATGATAAGTTTAAACAAAACAGTTAACATTTAGTGACACATATACAAACTTAAACAAAGCTGTTAACGTAAAGTACATTTTGGTGAACGTAGGTCACAATGACGTAGCTTTCAGGGTATGGTCATTTCTTTACGACTGGAAGGTACTTTAAAGTTTGATGAAGATCGGACATGGTAATACTGAGATACAACAAAAATAAATCTTCCCGCCCTCCCAAACTTTAACAAAAACGTATTAACTAGTAAGTAGGTCACAGTGACCTTGTTTTCAGGGTATGGTCAGAGCTTCATGAGTGGAAGGTGCTATTAAAGTTTGATGAAGATAAGTGCTGAGATATAACAAAAATAAAATGTTGACGCCCACCCGCAGCTCGCCCAGTTTTCAATTATCTATAAGACGGTTTGTATATGTTTGTAACCTAAACACGATATTGATTCTGAATTGTCATACAAATTAACAAAATAACATTAACGCAATTTATTTGAAGGTGATTAATACTCCTGTATAGGTGTCCAGTCAGAATAGGTATCATTACCTTAATATGGATGCGTTAGAATACTCTGAAGCAGTTTGTGCTGAGTAGAGTCTCACTTATCAATAGTTAAAAGATATGTGGAGTCTTATGTTAATAAGTTGAGTCTAGCCTTAAGAGGTCTTAAAATTAGTAATGTAACCTAATGATATTTTTACATAATCAGAAAAAGAAAATATGCAACGATTTTCTGAGTATCTGTTGAATAACGCGACAAATAGTTAAGATATGTGGAGTTTTACGTTAACATTAGTGGATGGTAACCTTATGAAGTCTTATAATTAGTGGAGTGTTACCGTAAATGGTTTTCATTAAGTATTTTCACATCATACCAGACTGGAAAAGCAAATATGCACCCATGCAACCTAAAAAACTCGAAAGTGATTTCTATATAGCCCCCACCAAACTTTGTTTGGCCTGGGTATAACTAATTGGAGTCTTATGTAAAAAATAGACGAGTGTAACCTTATGAGGTCTTAAAAGTAGTTGTACCTACCGTTATGATGTTTTCATGATGTATGTTCACGTCATAAAAGAGAAAGAAAATGGAAAACATTAGCTGTTAGATAACAGAACAAATGATTAAAAACTTAGTTGAATCTTTTGTAAAAGTTTTTGGAGTGTAAACTTCCATAATATACTCACATCATACCATATGCCACCATGCAACCATTATACGTTATTCAATGCAACAGGATGCGACGGGAAGCGACGCGATCTTAATTAGTGAAGTGTAACCTCATGAGGTTTAAAAATTCGTAGTGTGTAACTTTATGAGATTTTCATTATGTATTTTCACGTCATAAAAAAGAAAACAACATATGAAATCATTATATATTAAATAACATGACAAATAATTAAAAACTTAGTGGAATCTTATGTAAAAAATCCTGGTGTGTAACCTTATTAAAGTCTGTATTCTTAATGGAGTTAACCTTATGAGGGAGGTCTTAACATTCGTAGTGTGTAACTTTATAAGGTTTTCAAGTATTTTCACGTCAAAAAACAACAAAAAAAACACGAAAATATGAAACCATTATATGTTAAATAACAGGACAAATAATTAAAAACTTAGTGGAATCCTATGTAAAAAATAATGGAGTGTCAAATTATTAAGTCTGTATAGTTAGTGGAATGTAACCTTATGTGGTTTTTATAATGTATTTTCATATTATACCAAAATGGAGAAGCAAATTTGCAACAATGTAACTATTATCTGTTAAATAATAAAACGGAACAAGACGGGATGCATTTTGGTTTCGAAAGTTACAATATACATGTACACATTCTTCCGTGCCACATTATATGTTTATAGTGAAATTTCTGAAGCTAAATTTGGTAGATTTGGGCAGGGATTTGGGTAGATTTGGGTAAGGATTTGGGTTTAAGAAGTTACAATATAGATATATACTTTCGTGCCATATTCTATGTGTATAGTGTAATTTCAGAAGATAAATTTGGTAGATTTGGACATGGTTTTGGGGTAGATTTAGGTAAGGGTTTGGGTTTTAGAAGTTACAATATACACTTATATTTTCTTGCCACATTATATGTGTAACTTTGGAAGCTAAATTTGGTAGATTTGGACATGAATTTGGGGTAGATTTAGGTAAGGGTTTGGGTTTTAGAAGTTACAATATACACATATATTTTCTTGCCACATTATATGTGTAACTTTGGAAGCTAAATTTGGTAGATTTGGACATGAATTTGGGGTAGATTTAGGTAAGTAAGGGTTTGGGCTTTAGAAGTTACAATATACACATATATTTTCTTGCCACATTATATGTGTAACTTTGGAAGCTAAATTTGGTAGATTTGGACATGAATTTGGGGTAGATTTAGGTAAGGGTTTGGGTTTTAGAAGTTACAATATACACATATACTTTCTTGCCACATTATATGTGTAACTTCTGAAGCTAAATCTTATAGATTTGGACAAACAGGCAAATCTTTACTGCGGTTGTGCATGTATACACATATGGTAGCCCTCATGAAAAGTTATGTATGGGAAGCATGCTGAATTTATACTTTGAGCGTATTGGACTTGATTTATCTTGAAAATTTTGTATTTTTTGCTGTTTTAGTTTTGTCTTCGTAAAAGCTTGAATTGTGACCTATGGGAAAGTATTTAGTGAACCACAACCTAATGTATCGTTGAATATATTTGATTATTTTTTCTCACGTGGGTTTGCAAAAAAATGATAATGCTTGGACATTTTCATCATATATATATTATATTGCTCATTTGTGTGTAAAACATGTGTCTAGTCTTTGTAAAATGAACCGGTCAATTACCACTAGCGCTTAAAGTGGGGAATGAAAATTAAATCAGCTTTTTCGACTCGGTCATCTCTGTCATGTAGACCGTGTCAGCACTGTCCGCTGTCAATCTGTCGATACTGTCGACTATTTCGACCCTGTAAAACCTGTCACTAAATGCAATCTAATCCCTGTCGAACTTGTCAACATGTTCATGCCGGGTTGAGTTGATAAGAATATAATTTAGTTGTGATTTATGCGTAATTACACGATATTTAGGCGATATTTAGGCGTATTAAAACAAACACATGCGCGGACCTTTTTATACTTATACCTAACTTGGGCCAACATTTTGAGAGAATTAAATAATATTTAGAGGGGATGAATTATAATGTATTAACATGTATGAACATAACCATATTTATGGAACGAAATATAATAATAAAATGGAAACGATAAAACACTTATATTTTAAACTTGAAATCATTTTTCCTTTTAGTTGAAATATTATCCTCTCTCTCGTATGAATGAAACGTACCCAGTATCAATTTAAAGAAGAAAATTACTTTTCTAAATCCAAACGAACTAGATCCGTTTTTATTGCATTTTACATACAGATTTCACAACTAAAAACCGTACTTAATACCAATACAATGTAAAAAAAGCTCACTTCAAATTTTGAGTATCGATGTAGGTAGTAACGCGTTTTTTACAACAGCTAGGCTACGTGAAGAGCCAAACAAAATTAAGCAACATCATTCACAACAATACATACACTAGTTGTATGCACTACCTGTAAAATAAGACCAAAAGGAAGCGTCTATCTTATATAGAAGTGAAATAATTGAAATCTGTGGAGTCAGTGTATCGCTGTTATTACACAAGTTCTCGCTGCAAAATTAAAGTACATAAAACGATTATACACCACATAGTATTTTTGTAATAACCATTTTCGATTGCATCTTCATGAAATTTTTACCACAATCTTATTTGGTCATCTGCTGTAATACAGTATGATTAAAGCAATATTATTCTATGAGACTGTACCATAAACGATCACCTAGTGTAACCTTAATAAGAAAAATAATCTGTATCCATGGTAACGAGATAAAAGTAAAAAAACCCAATTAATTAAAAAGCTCAGATTCAAACAATTACCTGAAATAAGAATGCTGATAACTTTAATTAAATAATGAATATAACCACAACATGTGCTATATGTCACATGCGGAGTATGTGACATATAGCATGTGCCCATACCATTGCGCCCTTTAAAATTTAGATGTCTAAATTTTATATGAGATGTCAGATATTTGATATACATATATCCAGACAAGTTCGTTACAATGAAAGGTCATTTATGGATGTGTATAATATAACACATGTCACTTTTTTCATTAATCACTAACAAATCTTACAATAGAACAGTTATAATATTCAATATATTTTAGATATTAATTATATATCAATTAGATATCACATAAAGCAAACTCAATGTCAGATACCCGAAAGAGAACTGGAATGATTCAAAACATATAAATATATCATTATTATCAAAGTGTGATATATCTCCATGGTTTAGATATCCAAAAGAGCACGTTGAATAACTTTGAAAAATGGTGAAAAGTGTGCCAAATAAAATACCGCCATTTTCTGCAGTGATCATGTTTTGGCGTAAGATTTCTCACTATGACACTTGGCTCCATGGCGACAATACAGAATGATGAAATTGCAACCCCCAAGGTCACAGGGGGTCAATTACATATAATGTCTAAACCGTTATTATTTTTTTTGGTGTGTGCGCATCTTATACACTGATCTTAATGTTAACATGTATTATCTGAAACCATCTGTCTTCAATAACTCTATATATGAGAAAAGCGAAGAATATTTTATACATAATACAATTTAGCATCGTGTTTTATTAGATTTCACCCACTGAGAGATTTGATTGATATAATTTCAAACTGCTCTCCTAAGAAATAGCAAACAACTGCCTGGCTCGTTTTAAAATAAATTAACTGAAATCTCATTTTATCTAAATGTCATGAGACAAGACTGCCATTATAAATTTAACACTTAAACTAGTATTACAGACATTATAAGAAGTTCTTCTATCGATTAGGATCTGAATTTTTGGAGTGGTAGAATAATCAATTTCGGCCTGTCAATCACAATTACACTAGTTGCTGCAGAATAGTTGAACACGTATTCAGAGTCATGACTCTTTATATTACATAAATATTACAATCTCCATTTCAGATCACCTGCCATCGTTATAGTACGGACTTTACGGTAAGGTTTTTACCGCCAACCGGATACGCGTATCGAACTATTCGTGATAAGAAACTATCATGGTGGCAGAAGTGGGCATTATCGTGGCATTTAACTTCATAGGTTAATGACATTGAGGTAGTTTTATCTAACAAATATTATAAAAAATTCGCGAAAATTCATTATTATTTCGAAAATTCATGCTACTATCGCGAAATAAGCGTGATAATCAGGGCTACCATAATACAATTAAGAAAAAGCCTGAGATTTTTGGAAATGCTGAATTTGAGCGCGCGAAGCGAAAATTTCAAAATCGACACTTTTCAAAAGCGATTGACAAAAAAGAAAATTACAATGTGTGTACAACATATTACATTCTGTTGTATCTTATTCATACTTTTCCATTACCCAGATGTTGAGATTTCACCCTATTTTCAATTTGTGTTACTCGGTTTTTATCCTTAGGTTCAATTCATAATTTTGCATTGGAGAGATGTTGAGACTTGATTTTATTTTCAGTAGGTGATAAAATTTGTGTTACTCGGTTTTTATCCTTAGGTTCTAAAGTAAAATAATAATATTTGACAGAGTAAAACGACGATAATTTTCAAGATTTTGATTTTAAAAGATACACATATTGAATCAATTTGCATGAATGTGCAAGAAATATGCAGGGTTTTAAAAGAATCACACTGTAGATACCTTCATTTTAACAGTAAACTTGGTTGAACATCAAGGATGAAGACCGAGTTTATCACAAAACAGAATATATTGGTTATGTCTTGTTTCTGGTCACTGATTGGTCAGTTTTTTTGATGATGCTCAATAGTGAAGTAAAAATCTTTCTCAGAGTATAAAGATACCAATTTTTAAGATTAAATTTTGAAACTGACACATATGTCATATTAATATTCATATACATGTACATGCAGGATTTTAAAAGAATCACACATAAATACTTTTAAGTTTTACAGTAAAATTGGTTAAACATCTAGGATAAATACCTCGTCTATCACCTACCAAAAAAAGTCAGTCTACTTAGATGATGCTTTAGCAAAATTATGAATAAGTTGTTTTATCGTAAAGAATTTATAAAGCTTATTACTTGGATACACATTTAATCTGTCAGGATTTTGTTATTTTATTTATTCATATTAGGTCGATCTTCCATAATAAAGATTAAAGGGGTTGATGCACTATTTTTAAACAAGGTTTCTTTAAAAGGGCTCTGAAAAACTTGAAAAAAGCTGAAAGAATTATCAAAATGCCATAAAAAATAAAAGAGATATGACCTATTGAAAATTTACAAAGAACATACATGGAGGCGGCCATCTTGGAACGATGACGTCATCGCGCCTTTTTTTTATTATCATTTATGGCATATTGACAAAATATACTTTAAAGCAAAGAAAATCACTGCAAATTGATCAAAAATAAATATGCAGATGTAAAATGTATAAATTGAATGCTTATTTTTTATTTGCAGTGATTTTCTTTGCTTTAAAAGGCATTTCGTCAATATGTCACATATGGTAGAAAGGCGCGATGACGTCATCTTTCAAAGATGATCGTCTACATTTATTAGTAGATATGTCCTAAAAACACAAATGTTTCCATAGGGTATGTTATTTGTTACCGGATACTGGGTACAAGCTTTATTTTAAAGACATCCGTTTAATAAGCATGTACAGCATATAATAGATCTGAAGCAGAGTTGGTTTGAATACATGGTTACATAATTTATGAATACCTATATATAGGACCAACTATCGCTTGGTTAGGAGACCACTTACACGATAAAGGGAGTTTTATACGTTCATATGTCTGAAAACAAACAAAGGTAAATTATATGACCGTTTATTGCATAATTTATGAAACTTCAATGATACTTCATTCGGAAGAAGTTTATTTGCTTACGTGCGCAATAAAAAGGCACTCGCTAATTTATTGTTTTATTACCATGAGTATGAGTTTTGATTGCGAAAACAGTTTTCATTCAATATAACTTCGTATCATAAATCTGTTTAAAGTAGATGTATATGAAAACACTTTAAAATGATTTATACACAAGTAATTTTGATATTAGATATCGGGACAAATACTTGCCCCAATATGGGTGAAGTATGAATAAGATGCATAATGCTACAAGAAATCCCAAACCAAAATTATATATTTATATGATCGCTATTGCCGTTTAAAAAAATAAAGACTCTATGTTAAATTGTTTAACTCCGCCAAGCTTTCGGACTTTGATGAAAATATCCAAAACTAATGTGCCTCAAATCTATTAATATTATTAGTTGTACCCACTTGTACCAAGTTGTTACCTGGTGTAACCCTGTGTTACCATGTACCCAAAATTGATCTGCCTCAACTATAAAAAGCATTGAAATATCAATTTCCTGTTTATCATATACAGAACTCGAATTACATAAGACGCCGCGGGCGATTTGGACTAATTGATTGGTGGACTGTGGTGTACACACTAATTAGTTGCCATCATCTGACCACACGCAGTCTCGTATTGGGTACACGTGTTGGTGTTTTTGTTAATAATTGGGTACTAATAAAATGTATGACTTTTTTTTAAAAAAAGCCGGCAATTTTAACAGAAAAGCCGGTAAGCCGGTAATCTAATCAAAAAGCCGGTAATTACCGGCGCAAAGCCTGAGAAATGGCAGGCCTAGATAATTATCTAGGTATCTAGTGGCAGAAATAGGCCACCATAGAAATACGCTATTTTCACCTACTTAAAATCCGGCTTTTAACAAAAAAGTAGGGATTACTTTTTATAATAGGAACTACATTCGATTAATGGTGGTTAACCTATATATATTTACCTCGTTAACACGAAAGGATTTTTTTTATTTTTCTTATAACCATGAATGAGATATTGACCTAACACTTGGTGCTTAGGTAGCGTCATTCAAAAAGAAGCTTGGGATTGCATTTCGAATCACTGTGGTCAAGACCATTGTTAATAAAAGTAGGTAGTATATTTCCTCTCATTAACTTTAGTTAGGAATGAGATCTTGACACGAAACTTGATGTGTTGGTAGCTTATATGAAAAAGCAGCCTGGGAATACATTTTGGGTCATTGGGATCAAGGTCAAGGTCATTGTTGCTGAAAATGGAAAACAATTTCCGCTCAATAACGTGTCAATGAGATATGAGGCATGGGCTGCATTTGGGGTCACTAGGGTCAAGGTCAATTTTACTAAAAATAAAGAAAATCAGTTTCCGCTCAATAACTTTAGCTGGGATTGAGATACTGGTCCGAATCTTGGTGTGCATGTATCTTATATGAAAATTAAGCTTCAGAATACATCTGGGTCACTAGGGTCAATGTCAAGGTTACGGTTACTAGAAATAAAAATAATGATTTCCGCACAATAACTTTAGTTAGAAATGAGATATTGATCTGAATTTTGATGTGTAGGTAGCTTATTATAAAAAAGGAAGCTTGAGATTGTAATTGGGGTCACTGAGGTCAAGGTCACTGTAACTAAAAATAAAAAATTGGTTTTTAAAATAAAGGATTTAATTAGTAATGAGATATTGGCCTGAAACTTGGTATGTAAGGACCTTACGAGGGTCATTCAATAAGTTCTGTCACTAACGCATTTTAATAATTATATGCTCGTTGTGAGTGTTGATGTTTGGTACCAAATGAAAGAGAGTTTCAATACCATTCTATTGATGATAAAATGAATGCTATATCTTTTGTGGGAAGAAAGTTATGGAACATTTAATACACATCACTTATACATACTGAGGCATTTTCGTCCTGAGTTTTTTCAGGTATGTTAATTGTTACTTTTTTAAATGCCTGTTTCTCTTTAAGTACTTGTCGAAGACCTTTGACATTTCTCCTACATTACCAGTTATATCTGTGAATTACAAGATTCAGAATTTAATCATGGTAGATGAAAAGGCATTGTCTTAGAAATTAACATTTTAAGCTAACGTACAAAATTAATTTAATGATAAATGGACATTAAATGGAAGGGCAGTCTGCTGAAATAGCTTTTTGGATGATCAATATTTTCACTAAATATTGTACAAAATTCTACAATAATGTGTTGAATATGAAATTTAAACACCGAAGGACTAGGATTTGTAAAAAAATATGGAAACATATTAATACTATGAGAATAATTACGACATTTAAAAGATATTATAACATTTCCGTAAACAAAATGAAGAAAATCAGTGTTATTTCGGCTAAAATTAAAGGATATGCATTCACTCATATCTGGTTTGTAGCAAGACCTTTCCGAATTCTCGACAATAATTTTCATGAATTATGGGCGAATAACAACAGATGGCGTACAAGAAAATTTAAAAGCATAGAATTATTCAAATAATTTTTACAACGATTTGTAACAAGGACATTTTCATAGATGCCAGTATCCAAAAGGTGTGGTAGACACATTTTTGACTACTCGAACTTTCAATCATACAGCAGTAGAACCAAAATTGTGATCAACGGTCTCATTTCGAGTCTATTTCTGTGCAAACTTCCGTAACACAGCAGTAGAACTAAAACGTTGATAAAGAATTTCAAATAGGTTGATTTTAGTAGGTCGGCCATCTTGCTTTAAAAAATCGCTGAGACCACGTTTCTATGAGTTAGATTTTTTCCGCCGGCAGCACCCGTAATCGGACAGTAAACGCATGTTGAAATGTACCGCTGTACACAATTCAATACTACAGCAGTAGAACAAAAACTGCGATAAACAATCTCAAGTCGGTTGATATTAGTAGGCTGGCCATCAGGCTTTTAAAATCCTTGAGTCCGCATGTCTATGAGGTTGATCTTCCCGCCAGTGACACTCGTTATCCGACAAAAAGACCTATTTTTGTTTAATAAGTTTCAACTGTAACGGTTGAGAACGAAAGAGGTTGTCTATAAAACATGATGGTTAGAAATGGAAAGTAGAATCAACAATATATGTTGATGGAAGTGCTTCTACTGCTCTACTGCGTCTACTGCTAGAAGTATACTTCTACTGCTACTGATACTACTTGTAGTATTTACTGCTACTGCTCCTACTGCTAGCAGTAACTAAAAAGACACAGCAAACATATTAATATTCTATACTTCATATTGGCGAAACGGTTGTGTTATAAAACATGATGGTTGAAAATTGAATTTATATTCTTGCGATGAGTATATCTATTGAGATTGTGCTCTACTACCTAATGCTACTGCTGGCAATAGCTCCTGATACTGCTGCTACTGCTGGCATTAGTTAGAGTAGCAATAGCAGTAGCAGTAGCAAACATATGATGGTTGCGAAAGGGGTTGTCTGTTAAACATGATGGTGGGAAAGTAGAAACAACATACTTGCGTAAAGAAAACATATATCGCATATATCGTCATAATTACGATGACTATTGACTATACTGGTGCTACTGCTGGTACTAGCTACTGCTACTGCTGGCAGTAGTTAGCCGTAGCAGTAGCAATAGCAGTAGCAAACATATGATGGTTGCGAAAGGGGTTGTCTGTTAAACATGATTGTAGGAAAGTAGAAACTACATACTTGCGCAAATAAAACGTATATCGATGATCATATGTCGTCGTAATTAAGATGACTATTGACTCTACTGCTGCTACTGATGCTACTGTAGTAGTTAGCAGTAGCCGTAACAGTAGCAATAGCAGTAGCAAACATATTATGGTTGCGAATGATGCGAAAGGGGTTGTCTGCTAAACATGATGGTGGGAATGTAGAAACAACATACTGCGCAAAGAAAACACTTGCGATGAATATACTACTGAGATACTACTGAGATGGTGCTCTACTGCTGACAGTAACTACTGCTACTGCTGGCAGTAACTACTGCTACTGCTGGCAGTGACTACTGCTACTGCTGGCAGTAACTACTGCTACTGCTGCTACTGCTGGCAGTAAGTACTGCCACTGCTGCTACTGTTGGCAGTAGCAGCTTTAGCAGTAGCTGCTACTGCTACTGCTACCGCCAACTTCACGTTCATAATAGACTGAACATTCAAAGTTCAGGTTTCCAGGAAACATTGTAACAGCTGCATTTGTTTTTATGTTATTTAAAAAAAATACTTGCTATACCATAAATACCCCATCTCCTATGCCACATACCAGCAATGCGCAAACTATACTGGGATGAACATACCGCTGATAATAGCCCCTTAGTTCTACATGGCATTTCATCCCTCATTTCAGAAATCTTAGTACTACACATATGGCACTTCATTTTTGTGATTTATCTAGATGTAAGTGAATGTGGTGGGTGGGGGTAGCATGGAATGTTCTTTCCTGTTGTCTCCACACTGTAAACATATTGTTTCAATCAAGCGAAGACTGCATATTTATTTGTATATTTATCGTGTTCGATGATTGCCAAATTTCGATTGCCAAATTTCTCCTTCATTCATTTTTGTGATTTATTTAGATGTAAATGAATGTGGTGGGTGGGGGTAGCATGGAATGTTCTTTTCTGTTGTCTCCACACTGTAAACATATTGTTTCAAACAAGCGAAGACTGCATATTTTTTTGTATATTTATCGTGTTCGATGATTGCCAAATTTCGATTGCCAAATTTCTCCTTCTTTCATGTTTGTGATTTATCTAGATGTAAATGAGGGGCGTGGGGTGAATGTGGTGGGTGGGGGTAGCATGGAATGTTCTTTCCTGTTGTATCCACACTGTAAACGTATTGTTTAGATCCTAAACACTTTCCTAAATGATATTTGTGTAATGTAAAATTTATATGTTTACAATCTATACAGGTTTACAACCTAAATATGTTTAGGAAAGTGTTCAGAACCCTGTGGCACGAAAAACCCAAATCTACCCAAATCCTTACCCTTCAGAAGTTGTTTACAGGGCTTATCGTGTGTAGAAGGCTAAACACGTTAAACAGGCTCAACATGTTTAGCAGGCTTTATCTATGACCAGTTAAAAATAAAACAGAATAGTGTATACAAAATGTATTTTAAGACAAAGTATTCTGACAAGTCTTTCAAAATCAAGTTTTCTACATAGAGACTAGGTGTAATCGCCATTGTGTAAACAAACTCGTTGACATTCGCTTTACTTTAGTGCAGTAAACACTACAATATAGGGACGATACACCCATTTCAATTCCCACAGGCTCCAAGTATAGGATTGTCACAAATAAAGACACTTTATGCAATTAATTCACATAAACTGCCACAGAACTTAGGACTTTTGAATTCTTCAAAATACGTACTACTTCGCGGCATTTTACAGAGCTGTTCTCAACCAAAGACGAGAGCGCGCGCCTGCCTTACGTAAAAAACTCCAAAAAGGGAGAACGGGCAGAATGAGTATTACATTATTTTTCTTCAAATGCAGTTAAATAAATTAAATAAATGATGGAAAATTATTTTAGCCCAATAAATTATTTATTTAACAGTACTTCTGATTGTCCCTTTCTTTGTGATAAACATGAGAATGGACGCCATTTCCATAGTGATTCAGTGCAGAAAAAATCTTACGTCACATTTATTTATTCCCCGCTTCCGGTTAGGTATAATTTATAATTGGGTGTATCTTCCCTACAAACCATATATTTCATATTCTAATAACAGTATGTTGCAAAAGAAAAAATTATTTCATCTCTACCTATTGATTCTAAGGTATGATTCACGATAAATCATGTGGATCTCTGGTACTGAACACATCTAACGGTTATTACGAATGTTGTACGGTGTCAGACCAGTCAGGAAATACTTCCGGGTCGTAGGGTGCTGATATAGTTCCTTGAAAGAATCCAAAGTTTCTAGTTTGCATGTGTTTTTCCCAAGATTAGTTTCTATTTCATTGTTAAATCTAACCTGAGGTTAAAGTAGTATGTCTGTTGTCATGAATAGTAAGTATTTTACTGTGTTTGTCAGGATTATTTCTTTGGAGAGTATGAGCACAGAGGTTAGGTAGAGATGTGGTTTTGACAGATGTTTATTTCAAAATACGCATAGTGCGAATGAATGACGCGAAATGTTGAAAAACTGAATCGGTGTTTTATTCCAGATATGGAACCGTTTGCTAGCCAAATGTGTTTAATACACAGAATAAAAGTGTATTTAAGCGAACTAATGTTGTGGAACTTGTGACTGATCTCCAAATATAGCCTACTTTGCATTGTGTTCAATGGGCTGATTTTCATCGGTCTGACACCTAGATGGACAAAATACATTTTTTTTATTAATGGCCAAATCCAGTTGATTTTTTCTGTGGAAGCTTGCAGCTGAGTGAGAAAAAAAAAGCTGATGTTAAATTTTGAATTTTACAACAGAACATGTTTTTTTTGCAATTAAAATAGAATGTGTGTGTTTTAGGGTGGAATTTGGGGGTCCTAGTGATTTGGAGTGGCCCTAAAGCACTTTAAGTAGGCTCTCAAATGTCTTTAAGTGGATTAGTGGCAAAAGGTAATAGAACTGTCACAATTCCTACAATAAATGGCAATTTTATTATTTTAAGGTAGCGTATGAGGCTAAAATCTAAAAATGTATCGGGACTGACATTTTGACATGACGCGACTCTAGGAGGAGTCTTACTTTGTATCGAAAGCCTGAGAACCTGTAAATTTTGTACGCGATGATGGGTTTTACAATCTGAAACTGAAATGTACAGACATTTGTGGAATTCAGCATTTATTTTAGTTTTTTGCTAAACATGGTGTAAATCCCACCCATTTTTCTTCATTAATTCAGATGAAATCACTATGCAATGGCATACAATTGTAATTTAACACATTAATTTGGTATTTTGTTAGAGATAATGGTATAATCCACTGGAATATATACTATTCTGGTGTGTGATTCAGTGCGTCTTGCTGTTGCCTAAGACTTGAATGTACTAGTTGCCTTTAAAACTGCTACAGGCATATGGGGTAGGCTTAGCTTTTGAGTCATTACTTCAATTTGTCATTTTTTTTCTGGCATTTTATAGCCAAACTGTATATTTTATTGGACATTGTGCATGTAAATGTGCTCCAAAGCAGCCTTATGGTCTATTTTGTGCCTCAAAATTGTTGGAATTGAACAGAAAGTCTGTTTCTCCATGAAAAATGAAGAAATATTATGAATGAGTGATTTTGATATCTACACCTCACATTATGTGTATATTTTAGTTTGGTATATAGAAGGCAATGTTTAAAAACTTTACTTGATGGAAATATACCAAACGGTAAATTTATTTTGGCATTTTTTCTAGTTTTGTATAACGCGTCTTAAAATCCTTGATTTCTATTAGCCGAATGGTTCTTTGCGTGCAGGAATTGAACCGAAAAGATAATAGGTCCTTGCAAAAGCATCTGATTTTCCATTCGGTCAACCTTATTGGTCAGTTAAATGTATTCGATAACTATTTTTGACAAATGTCACGACTCATTTAGGTGTCAGACCAGTCAGGAAATACTTCCGGGTCGTAGGGTGCTGAAATAGTTCCTTGAAAGAATCCAAAGTTTCTAGTTTGCATGTGTTTTTCCCAAGATTAGTTTCTATTTCATTGTTAAATCTAACCTGAGGTTAAAGTAGTATGTCTGTTGTCATGAATAGTAAGTATTTTACTGTGTTTGTCAGGATTATTTCTTTGGAGAGTATGAGCACAGAGGTTAGGTAGAGATGTGGTTTTGACAGATGTTTATTTCAAAATACGCATAGTGCGAATGAATGACGCGAAATGTTGAAAAACTGAATCGGTGTTTTATTCCAGATATGGGACCGTTTGCTAGCCAAATGTGTTTAATACACAGAATAAAAGTGTATTTAAGCGAACGAATGTTGTGGAACTTGTGACTGATCTCCAAATATAGCCTATTTTGCATTGTGTTCAATGGGCTGATTTTCACCGGTCTGACACCGTACCAAGTGATTACTGTGTACGTGTGGGTTCATATATACAACATGCGCGTTACCTAAATCCACTGAATATTAATGAGAATGGGACGCTTCAGGTACTTTGTGAATCGACCACTGGTCTTATATCGTGTATAAAAGCGGATTTTAGCTGACGACATTTGACCACCGAACTGATGAGACCACTCTTTTGTAGAAAGACCTAATATGAAATACAAGTCATTAGACGGTGGGAAGGAAGCTAAAGACAAAACAACATTATAAGTCCATATTTATATAATCCGAAACAATACCAATAATTAAACGCAGCGGCCTTTTAAAAAAAGATCCTTTCCAACTATCCTGTTGCATCAACGAAACTATTATACAAACAAGTAATCCTCCATTTTTATGCGCGTGTGTGTGTGTGTACTGTATATTGACACAAAACACAAGTGAGACATTGTTTATCAAAAATGGAATATTGGTAGAGAGGACCCCAACAAATGGTTATATTTAATGGTAAAGATCGAGATACAGTAGATCTATTTGAAGTTATGCATGCATGGTTTACACATATTAGTAGATAATCAATCACTTTTTTTAAAAATAAAGTTGTCTTAATTTATGCATGAATTGAAATAATGAAAAATAAAATGGAGGGAGAGAGAGAGAGAGAGAAAGAGAGAGACACACAGACAGAGAGAAGACAGAGAGAAAGAAAAATGGACAGAGCGAGACGGAGAGAGGCAGAAGGTAAGAGACAGAGAAAGAGAGAGAGAAAGAAAGAGAGAGAGAGACAGACAGACAGAGAGAGAGAGAGAAAGAGAGAGAGAGAGAGAGAGAGAGAGAAAGATAGACACAGAGAGACAGAGAGAGAGAGAATGTAATAGATAGAGTGAGATAGAGAGAGAGCAAGAAAGCGAGAGGAGTAGTATAGAAAGGGGGGTATAGGCGCAGTTTCCCCTCGCGGGGAATGAGAAAAACTAATGAAATATGCCAGGGGGAACTCAGGCGTAACTCTCATTCGTACCACTAAGATCTAAATGTAAGTCACGCCTAAATCAACACCAACATATTTCAACAGTTTTCTCAAGCAACCCCGCGAGGAAAACTTTGCCTATACCCCCCTTTCTATACTACTAATCAATCCGGTTTGTCATGTTAATAACATAACATTTGCAACTCGTTAGGAGAGCGCAATAATTTTATTTTATGTCTACTTTCGCCGAATCTACTTTCGGCGAAGTTTTTCAATAACATTTGCGACTCGTCAAGCAAAGTCAGACGGAACCGGGCAGTAGTCTTCATCATCACTCTGAATATCATTTTTTACCATGGAGTATTTTATTTTCCTACACTTTGCTATTTTGTATTTCAGTTCAAGAAGCTCTTCTCTGTTACTATTCAGCTCGCGTTCATAATTATCCATTTCAACCAGCAATCGTCTTTCTTTTGTGTCCATAAAATCATCACGAACTACTTCATATTCTACTTGGAGTTGCCTGCCTCTCATCAATTCTCATCTATATTTATCTTTTAAATTGTTAAGTTTTCTGCAAACCTTTTCTAATCTTTCTTGTCCCATTATATAATAATATTATATATAATTATTTTTAAGCCCTTATTTAATATTTTCAATATCCTTAAATGAGACCCAACTATTGAAATCCTCATTGTAACCCTTCCATTTAATCAATGCTTGTTTCTTTTTGTAATCACGTCGTATTACTTTTTCAATCCTGAATATTTCTTGCTTTGCTTTTATCATTTCTAATTCATAAAAGCTTCCGTCAATGTTTTCGTTGTTTAAATCTTTTATTTTGTATGTCACAGGATTTGTGTTTTGAATTTCATCCACAACAAATATTTCTTCAGTCCAATTTGGAGTATAGCCTTTCCCAAACGTTTTTTTTATATTTGCTGATTCTAACATTATCCCCTATTTTAAACTTTGGCTTAATTTGATTACTTCTCATCTTTCCATACAAGTTGAAATACACTGTTCCTTTATTTTTGTCATCACTTGCTTCAGTCGGTGTCATTTTAATACTCCGATGTTTTGTGCTATTATACTTGTCAACCATTTCTTGCAACACGTCTAAATATGTATTTGTTTTGTTAGCTGTAAAATATTTCCACATCTTTTCTTTTAATGTTCTGTTAAATCGTTCAATTACTACAGCTTTTCCAAAATTAAACGTGTGATACATTTTGATATTATTATCAACAAGGAATTGCTTAAAAGTCTTGTTGTAAAACTCCACACCTTGATCAACCCACAACAATTTACAGTGTCTTCCTGTACTCATTATTTGTTGGAACGCTTTAGTAATTTCTAAACCAGTTTTATTTGGAACAGGTATAGCCCAAGCAAATTTACTAAATAAATCAATAACAGTAAGCAAATATTTAGTACCTTTATTATACTTTGAAAACGATTGCATATCAACCAAACCACCAGACCATATTTTATCAATTTCATTAACAATCACACGGCGTTGTGTGAACTTTCTTCGTATAGGTTTATGAAGTTCATCTGCTAACTTGTCAGTCCAATTCAACGCCTTTTCTAGTTTTTTGAGTTTCCAAGACCAAGTTTATATTTTGTACTAATGACTGGTTTTACTATCAAATTCTTAGCAATCTTTTCTCCGATAGTTTTACTAGATTTCAAACCAGCAAGCATGTTTTTATCACACGTTGATTTATTACTAGGATTTTCGTCATAGCAATAATCATGATCTTTGCAAACAGCATCTAATTCATTTACCGGTTCTCCGCTATCAAGTGGATTACCAGGACCGCAATATTTATAACCAGGAAGTGTTAGTCCTTTTTTAGGCAGCAAAGGGAGCAAAGCTTTATGAATATCAATATTTCCACCTTCTGTGTTTTTAACAAACTTTGTTTTAGTAATACCACAAGATGCACAAGTTGCTCTTAACATTTTTCTACCATTTTTTGCTAAAACATACTTAGGATCAATATTTTCAGTAACCATTTTTTCTTTTATGCAATAACTCATATATAATATGATTAGATTAAACTTCGTTTACAAAATATGATGTCAGAGGAAGCATAGCTTTATGAATATCAAAATTGCCACCTTCTGTGTTTTTAACAAACTTTGTTTTAGTAATACCACAAGATGCACAAGTTGCTCTTAACATTTTTCTACCATTTTTTGCTAAAACATACTTAGGATCAACATTTTCAGTAACCTTTTTTTCTTTTATACAGTAACTCATATATAATATGATTAGATTAAACTCCGTTTACAAAATATGATGTTATGATGTTTTCATTTTTCACTGGTTTGTAAGGCTTTAATAATTTGTAAAGAATAGCATACGTACTATTTCCTTCTTGTAACTTTTTAATGAAGAATAGACAGAAATATCCACACAGAACACTTGTTTTATCTTGATATTGGATGGTGTTGTATTTTATATCAGGTATGTACGCTAAAACTTCTTTTGGTGGGCTCAAGCCAAACGGAATGAAGTAATAATTATCATAGTAACAAGTCCAGTGTGTGCCGGGTCCAATATGATCATCAAGATTAATAATACCACATTCTTGTTTATTTTGTTTTGCTGGTAATTTGTTTTTGCTGTACACCCCACTGAAGTTCTGTATGCCTAGCTGCTTAACCCATTTCATTATATCTAAGTTAGATATAGGTTCATTTTTTTAAATTTCTTTTTATAAATGGGATACTTCTATATGGTCTGATTTGTGAGTTTACTTGCAAACCATACCCTCTTCTATCTACTTGCAACCTTTTTCCAGTTAAACCACTAATAAGAGATCCAATCAATGGAATTCCTAATGATGCAAGCATTCCAAGAAATCCTTCGTCCTGCTGTTGTTTTTTAGTTAGTTTAACAGGGCAGTGACCTTTTGACTTTGCTATCTTCTTTCTTTGTGCAAGTGTTAATTTATTTGATTTTAGAAGTTTTGGTTTTTTGTCACTAGGAACAGTTGCTGTTACCTCTTGCTGTTTTTTATCACTGGGAACAGTTACCGTTTTATTACTAGAAGCACATGCCAGTACGTCTTGTAGTTGTTTTTTTTTGTGTTAGTTTAATGGTGCAGGAACCTTTTGACTTTGCTATTTTGCTTTTTTGTGCAGCTGTTAATTTATTTGATTTTAGAAGTGTTTGTTTTTTATCAGCAGGAACAGTTACCATTCCATTTCCAAATATGTTACCAATTCCAGTACTTGCAAGACCACTAAGTGCCCCTGTTGCTAAAGGCCCTAATATCTTTGGAGCAAATTTAGCAACTGTTGGTAAAATTATTTTAGTTAGCAAACCAGCTAATGCGCCTAAAAAGCCTCCATTCTTGGACTGAGAACTCATTTGCGATTTTGATATATTTATGTCTAATCCCCGTCCGCCAGATTTAGCTTTGTTAATATTATTAATCTGAGTAGCTGTCAGTGACCAGGGGAAATTCCCAGTTAGTTGGTTATTTTTTAACCTGAATGTTAATTTACTCCTATCCTCATAAGCCCTTGCTAAACTCTGTTTTTGTCCGTCTGTTAAATTTACTGAATAATTTACGTAAGTCATATATATTATAAGTAGTTCATTTCCAACAGTATCAATAACAACATCTTCCTTGTATAATACTAAAGCGTAAACTTTATATCTAGCGGCAGGAAGGTTATTTAATGTATATCTCAGACTTAGTTGTTTTGGATCAACACTGACTTCATTACCAGTGTAACTTAAATCGAAATATATCATTCCGAAGAGATTTTTAAAATTACTCGTATTGAGTAAAGTTCCTGTGTTTTTATCATTTTGTTTGTAAGAATAATTAATAACATCTCTGAATATTCTTATGATATTATCATAACTGTATTCAGTTTCTGGATAATAAACTCCATTTCCAACTTTCAATCTAGCTGATTGTAAATAGCAATTAGCATCCGCAGCATTTAGTTTAAAAGTATCTAAAAGGTGAGGATTTTGTGTTTGAGAAGAACTCTTGTCAGTCCTTTGCAGATAAACAAAAACATGTTTTGGACTTTTGACACCAGCCGTTATTCTAAATACGGATTCAGTTAGTTGAGAACCTCCGCTTTCTTGTATCATTTCACGAAGATAAGTCCATCGTGTTGATGTCATATGATTTGTCATTACATAACTTAAACCATCTGAGTTAAATATCATTCTGGGTATCCACAAAACTAATTTATTAATAACTACACGACCATCATCACCACTTGATTTGAAAATTAACACATTATCATCTGTCAGTTGCAAGCTGATTTGAACCTGACTAGGAGGAAGCATGTTTGTTTCCAAACCTTCAAAGAAGGAATATTTTTTTAATGGAATAATAGAGTTAACTTTTTGATTTATGATTACATGACGAATAGCAAAACCCTGATTATAGGTATCTTCGTCCTTTCAAGATTCTGCATTAGCCGTGTCATCTAAATAAAAGTTTTCGTTTGTTCCAGTTGTCTTTGCATAGTCATCAGAAATTTCAAGCAAGCTTTTGATATTAACAAATCTGTGAAGATTATTTCCATCGTAAACTATTTTTCCATTTTGCTTTACTTGCAGTTGATCAATCAATGAAGCTGCATCGTTAATTAAAGCAATTCTGTCAGCGTCTGCGAAAGGAGTTCCAGCAAGTTTGTTTACTTGAAAACTGATTTCAAAATATGCGTTATACCAATCAAAGTAAGAACTTCTGTCATTTAATGTAAACTGGTAACCACTTTTCAGTTGCCTGGTATTATTTCCTGGTTGTGTTATTGGGGTATCTAAGTGAATAGGCACATGTTCATATCTAGTATTATATTGATGTATACTAGTAATTAGATTATTTTTTATTAATTAATCGATTAATTCTCACATGAATTCCCCTTCCGGAAAGTAATCTATTAATATTTGCATTTACATCTTCTTCAGTCCCAGCTACATCTTCTTCAGTTTCAGCTACAACTTCTTTTTTGTTATCAGCCTTTGTAAGTTCTTTTAAAATCATCTCACCTTTTGGTTTAGGCTTAATAACTGAAACTAATTTATCAGCAGCCATTTTTCCTACTTCATCTCCGAGTTTTTTAGAGCCGCTTTCTATGATTTGCTTGCCAGCAGTTTCTAATGCTTTCTTGTCTGCTGTTTTCACAGACTCGCTGAATATCTTTGATCCGACTTTTGATAGAATGTCAAATATGCCAGCTCCAGTTAATCGATCAACTTGAGTATATGTTCCCGTGCTAGTGTCATACACTTTTTTTAAACATACCATATAACTTATATTACATTAATTCCTTCAAAACAAAACGGAATGATGTATGGACACCATTAAGATTAATAATCTTACCAGAAAAATCGGTAATGTAAATATTAATACTGTTAATGATCGTTTTGTTTACTTCACAGAACCCGACTCTTATCGGTTCGTCTTTGAAAGGATATGATCTCATAAGATCAGCTGTACTTATTTCATAAATGACATCCCCGTATGATCCATCAACAATAGAATTACTTATCAAATCACAGTGGATATACAATGTATCGATAGAATTTGTTATGTTTGGTGTCACAGTTCCAAATTTAGTTTCCCTAATAACTGCATCTTTGTCAAACCCGATCAAGGCATGAAAGTTTGTTTCTCTTAAACCAAGCATGAAATTATTATGGATGGTAACCAAGCATTTGAAACTTGATAAATCAAACTCAATTCTTATCGGGACAGGCAAGTCATCAGTTAAATCATTGTTTACAGTCAATGCTTCTTTTATGTAATTATCGATGTCAGCATAACTGTAATTTCCGTTTGCAAAACTAATAGTTTTCCAATCTGTCCCATTGTGGTACCTTATCACTTTGTTATTAAAATCCTCACTAATATTATACCACGAGTAAGTCATAGAATTAATCATATCGAGTCCAATACCATACTGTTTGTTCCTACCTAATATTAATGGTCTGTCAAACACAGTTGTAAAATTACTCGGTGTATTTGAGCTATTAATTATTGACGCTTTCTCTGATGATAATACAATTTTTTGTTCCATTATACATATTAGTAGATAAAATTAATCACCTTTGTAATACAGTTTAAAACTTGATTTTTCAAAATTGAAAACTTGTGTAGTGCCACGTTTTATTCTCGGAGAGATGGTCCAATATTGAGATTCTTGAAGAATACTTCAGATGTTCCTTTTAGTATTCGTTTACCATTTTCTATTTTTGGTTGAACATGCGACTCATCAGCACCTTTATTAAAGAAACTAAACCATTCTATACCAATGTCTGTATGTGCAACAGTATACGTAAGGTCTGCTTCAACTACATAACGCCCTGGTTTTGCAATAATCATGCCAGCGGAAAATTTTGCAGTATATTCTTCACTTTTTATAAGTGGATTGGTTGCAAAAGTAAATACCTCGAGAAAAGTATCACGTTTGGTTCTTTCGAGTGGTTTTCGTGTCGGGTACGACGCATATCCAAAGCTATCTTTTATAATACTAATTTCGTCTATTGTAGCTTCAAGAATTAGAATCCGACTTAAATAGTCTACTTTTACTTTCAACTCATCAATTATACCAAGAATTGCTGTGTGTCGACTACCAGACTTTTGATTAAACTGTTTTAATGAAGCTATTTCGCCATCAAAAGCTGTGTTTCTTTTTTCCTTGGCGGCTTTCAATTGCTTTGAAACATCATCAATAGCAGTTTCAAGTTTATCGGTGTTAACCAGTTTGCTTAGTGCAGTGTCAAGCTTAACAGTGTCAACCAGTTTGTTCAGAGCAGTATACAGCGACTTACCGTCAACCATTTTCTTTTTAATATCTTCAAACTCTTTGTTGATATCAGCAACGTTGGTGTTTATCTGCTCATTTAATATTTTAATTTGAGTTATTTCGGTAGTAAAAGCAGTTCTCATTTGTTTTGAAGCATCAGCAATAGCAGTTTCTAGTTCATTGTTATCAACCATTAGTTTATTGACTTCTTCGATCCGTGTATTAATATTTTGAACACCGATTCTTATTTGTTCACTTAATTTCTTGAAGTTTTCACTCTCTTCCAATACATCTTCTTTCTTTTCTAACTCTTTCAAAGCATCATTTTTTCACGGTTTGCTTGTAACTTTGTTTGTATCAGACTTAGTTTATCTTCAACACCTGTTGTGAGAGTTTTAATCATGTCTGGAATTTTATCAATATCATAATCACGTATGATCTTTGCTACTCTTCTTACAGTAAATTGCTTTGTTGCTGCATCATCTGCTTTAACTGGATTGCCGACATTGGTAATTTTATTATTATCCATGTTGAGATCACTTCTCAAAACATTTTCCTGGCTGCTACCCTTGTGAAGATAATTAACCAAATGTTTTTGTTTTACATACTCAGACAGCACAATACCAAAGTTTGTAATATTAACACTGCCAGTAGTAACTTCCCCACCAAGATCATTAAAAAGTCCCATTATATATAATATGATTAGATTAAATTTCACCATTGAAGTTACGCTTTACTAACTTCCTAGGGCGATCCAGATATAGAAAGTCATACTGCTTGTCAGTCGCTTTTCTGTACTGCTCTTTGCTGACATCTTGTTCGTTGGAAAGCATACCAAGCTCACGATTAACTGGAGTTGCAAAGAAGATGTAATGAGAGCAATTTAGCCGAATGTCTTTGGGAGTTTTGTAATAAGATTGAGATAAATAAATTACACAACAATGTTTGTGCCTTCCCTGGATGAAATAATTAATAATATCATTTTGATTGCGCTCGCAAACATAAACATCAAAAATAGCTATCTTTTGAGCATCAGAATCTAAATCATTCACAGGGATACCTTCATCATTTGAACATTCTAATATGTCTTCGACTGGGATTTTATTCTTTTTTGCTATCTTTTCAAGTTTTTTTGATAAGACCTGATACTTGGACTGCTCTAATTTTTTAGCAAACAAGTAAATCTTGTCGTAGTAAACCAAAGGTTTCAGCAGCATGTGAACTAGTGTGTTTGTCTTGCCAGATCCTGAATTACCGCAAATTAACATTCTAAAACAACAGTCTGGCATGAAGTTCCATATCTGTTTAAAATTACCGTTTTCTGTTTTCATATCATAGTTTGGAATTTCCATTATAATAATAGTCAGATAATATTAATATTATCCAAGTATTATTATATATGTCTAAAGTGTATTGTGGAATAAAACAAATCACCCGTGGTTATCGCGTTGGAACAGAAGCAGAATGTTTTAAGGCCAATCAAGTTAGATATTACGGAATGCAAAAAGTAGTTAAGACTGCAGTTGAAAAAGCAGTTAAAAAAGCAGTTGCACCTGCGGTTAAAAAAGCAGTTGCACCTGCGGTTAAAAAAGCAGTTGCACCTGCGGATAAAAAAGCGGTCAAGCCTGCAGTTAAGAAAGCAGTCAAGCCTGCAGTTAAGAAAGCAGTTAAACCTAGAGTTAAGAAAGCAGTTAAACCTAGAGTTAAAAAAGCAGTTAAACCTGCGGCCAAAAAGAAGAAAACAAAAAATACATAATACTTGATTAAGTTATCTTAACTTATCTTATTTTAATCTAACCTTATATTATACATGTCTTTGCTAAAATGGAAAGAATTAGCAGATAAAAAGCGAAAAACGAGTGAGCTTGTCAAAGAATACGAAAATAGAGTTACCCGAAAAAGACTCGAAAAAGGAGCTAGTCGTGATTTGTACGCAGACGTATTTAAACCTGTAACTAGCGAAATAACAGAGCAAACAAGACGGCTAGCTGAACATTTGATTACCCTTCCGGAAATACGTCAACAGTTGGCTCTTCTTCCTGGGGCAATACATCCGCAATTAGTTGCCCCGCCTGATCGTGGAGCTATAGCACCACCACCGCCGCCGCCTCCACCACCACCACCGCTACTACCACACGCTTTTAAAAAACTAGTTGTCAAGCAGACTGTAGATCCTAAAGACCAAGCACCGGCGGTCGATTTCATGGAGGAACTAAGGCAGTCAATACAATCTGGACCAAAATTAAGAAAAACTCCGGAAATTGAGCCTAAGCCAAAACATACGGACGAATTATATGAAAAAATCAAACAAAAACGTTCATCATTTAGTCCCGAGGAAGAAAAACTAATAAGAGAAATAGAAGAAGAATAATGGGGAGAAGAAGAAGCTGCGGGGCCTAAGGAACCCGAACCGGTGCCTGATATTGACTTGGATGCTGGTATGAATAAAGAAATACTTGATAGGCATAATTTACCAATACCATCAAAACTAATTACAGGGGATAGAGATCAAGCAATTAGAGATGCTTCTAAAAGAATCAAGGATATCGGAAATTTTAAAGCCGTTCTAACCAAAAGGATAAGTAAAGAAACAAATGACGAGCGTAAGGGAAGCCTTAAAGAAGAAAGAGAGGCTTAACAAGTAGAGACTGACGTATTAAATCATTACAGAGACAGAATTAAAAGTATGAAAGAGCATGCTCACGTCTTTGGCCAAGGAATGCAACAAAATAAAAATTCCTACAAAGTTGACAAAGATGGCCACTATGGAATGTTACAAATTGATTTACCCAAGCTTGTTGGTCATCACAAACTTATTGCCAAACAAGGAGAAGCAGTTGTGTTAGATATGAAAGTAGACGATGATTTTATAGACTTGATAACAAAGCGTTACAACAATGGAAAAACTAATTCAAAGCTGTCTCAGAATGTTTTAAAGAAACTAACAGAATTATCTGATTTACCAATTCATAAAGGTTCTTCAAAGTTCAAAAAGATTTTAGGAGGTTGTGTTGATGTTGAATATTACAATAATCCTAATGATTTAATGGATGAACTAGAGTTGGTATGCGGAAGTATCGAATCAGGAAATAATAGTCCGCAGTTAATAAATAAAGGTATTAGCATAATCGATGAATTGTTAAAAATAGGCAAAATATCACCCAAAGAACACGAGCAACTATTTTCTAAATATTTTAATTAAATTATTGTCTAACTGTAATTATACATGAAAACCAAAGAAGAATTAATTGATCACTTGACGCGACTTGTGGCTGCATACAGACGCAGTTATAAATTGTGCGGTATTATAAACACAACGTTACAGATTACCAGTGGAATAATTGGTTGTGGTGCTGTCCTAGCATTAGTTCCAGCAATTCCTGTTTTCATAGCTGTAGTTGGCGCAGTTCCTCCAGTAGTTGCTGTTTTAGCAAGTAAAACAAGAATAGGAGAAAAAAAGACTTTGTTAAAAACACATCATAGGAGTTTTAAACAACTTCTATCATATGTCCAAACAACAACAGGACTAGAAAATGACGAAGAGGTAATGAGGATTACCTTCAATAAAATATTAGAGATTCAAAAGAATGATAACTTTACAGAACCTCTGGAAATATATATGAAAAGATTCAAGTTAAACGACCATGGCATTCAGTCGTAATTCTTTTTTGATTTGTTTCCATATCCTATCGTACTTGTCTCTGGTTGATTTTGTTTTAATCGGTTTTGTTTATTGTTTTATTTTTAATATTTTAAATATTTTCTGAAAAATGTATTCAAATTTGATTGATCTTTTTCGGCCTTCTATTTTATCCAAAATCTTTACAATTTTGTAAAACAAATCTTCAAATCTTTGTCTATTTTTAGAAGACAAATCAAATGCTACCAAGTATTTATCTAAATGATACTTCCTGAGGTAAATAGTTTTCTTTTGGCTGTAGGTACAACCTGTGATAAGATTATAACCATTGTGAGTGCCACAATTAAGGCAAACACGCTCGTTATCGAAAACTTCACAAGTATCGTTACAATTCACACATGCGTATGTACACTTGTAACACAGTTTGGCCCTGGTACAATATTTACAAAGCTTCTTTTTATTAGTTGTGTAAAATAAGATGCAATCTGTGCACACCTCAGGAGGATCAATAATATCTAAAACTCTTTCACAATATTTGCAATTCATTATATTATACTATAGCATCATATATTTAAATATAGGCTTAACAAATATTATCTTATGTAATATTATAATGGAACAAGTAGAAATTAAAATCAACAACTTTAAAAAAGATCAAATAGCACATGCCCAAACGGTTGATTTTGAAGATGCGAGTAAATTAGATGCTGAGCTTTTAATTTTTTCAAACTTTCAAGATTTGACAGAAAGAATCATAACAATGACACAACAACTAAAATTATCATGGAAAATAAAAAAAGGAGATGTAAACAAACTACGTTCTTTGTGTAAAAAACAAATTTCAGAGGCAACCAGTTACCATCCAACTTTATACAAAGTTTCTTTTATTGCCCACTATGATGTTTTACTTGAACGAGGAATTAAAATTATTATGTACGGATAAATAAAAAATAATATAATCTAACCGGGGAATAAATATTTTACTTTAAATTAATTAATTAATAGTGGCTTAAAGAAATAATCTCATGTACTATTATATAATGAGTATCCGAGAAATTGAAACATCCCCAAAACAGTATAGCAAGGTTTTTAAAGTAAATGTTGTTAGTAATGACCCGCTCACTCAACTGCAGAAAACACAACCAAGCATAAGGAAATGTCTTAAACAGAACTAAAAAAAACCGGGCGGCTTTAAATTAAGTGTTTATGTGAAACATACTTTTAAAAAAAACATCGATGGGGGACAAAGAAACAGGTCCTGCAATCACATACAAAACAGCTTACTTTAATTCTAAAGCGGCAACAATATTAACCGAAAATAATATTATCGGGGCGTTGGACAAAGCACGTGAGGAAATTATAAATAGAGTTGGAAATTGGATTCAGATGGGAAGTGGTTGGGTAATTGAGACACTAGACGCGCACTATATAAATCGAATAAAGTATAAGCCTTTGCGAGGTAGCTCTTATTTGAATTTACCAAAAGAACTGCAACATCACAAAAAAGGTTTAATAAATATAAAAAATGAAAAAAGATAACGAGTGCTTTAGATGGTGCCATTTGGCTTATGAATTTCCTGTTGAAAAAGATCTTCAAAGAATAACAAAGTATAAAAAGCATATGGGTGATCTTGATTACAAAGGAATTACATTTCCTGTTACTATCAAACAAATCCCAAAAATAGAAAAACAAAACAACATCTGTTTTCACATATTTGGGTATGAAGATAATCAAGTATACCCTTTGCACATATCAAAAAATAAAGCAGAAAAAACATGTGATATGCTTTTAATCACCAAAGAAGAAAAAAATCATTACGTGTGGATAACAGATTTTAACAGTTTGATGTATAATCAAACAGCACACAAGGAAAGAAAATGGTTTTGTAAAACATGCTTGCAGTGCTTTAAATTTGAAAGAGATCTCGAAAAACACAAACCTGTTTGTCTTTCACTTAATGGTAAGCAAGCAGTAGAAATGCCAAACAAAGATGAAAAGGTTAAGTTTAAAAACTACGACAGACAGCTAATGGTTCCGTTTGTTATATATGCTGATTTTGAAGCAGTAACCGAAAGTATTTCTTCAGTATCAAACAATCCTAAAAAATCACATACAGAAGAATATCAAAAACATACTGATTGCAGTTATGGGTATAAGGTTGTTTGTTGTTATGATGATCAATATTCAAAACCAGTTGTGACATACAGAGGACCAAATGCTGTTTACAAGTTTTTAGAAAAAATGATAGAAGAAGAAAAGTGGTGCAAGAAAACTATGAATGCAAACTTTAAAAAAGATCTAGTAATGTCACAGAAAGAAGAAGCTAGATTCCAAAAATCTAAATCATGCCATATTTGCGGTAATGTTTTTTCAATAACTCTTAAAAAAGATGACCCAAGCCGTACAGTAGCATATGAAAACTCTCTTAGAAAAGTCAGGGACCATTGTCATATAACTGGAAAGTACAGGGGAAGCGCTCATGACATATGTAATATTAATTTCAGGTTGACTAGAAAAATACCTGTTGTGTTTCATAACTTGAGAGGATATGACTCTCACTTCATAATGCAACACATCGGAAAGTTTAAACAAAACATAAATGTTATACCAAATAACATGGAGAAGTATATGGCTTTCATGTTAGGAAAAAGTTTAGTATTTATTGATAGTTTTCAGTTTATGTCCCAATCATTAGATAATCTAGTAAAAAACGTTCCGTCGTTTCAATACATATCTCAAGAATATAGCGATAAAAAGCTAGACTTGCTGAAACGAAAAGGTGTTTATCCTTATGATTACATGAGCAGTTTTGAACGCTTCGGGGATACTAAGTTACCTGGCAAAGATAGCTTTTATTCTCAATTAAATGATGAGCACATTTCAGATGCAGATTACGATCATGCCACAAACATATGGAAAACATTTAAGATTAAAAATATGGGAGAATATCATGATCTGTATCTCAAGACTGATGTGCTGTTGCTGACAGATGTTTTTGAAAACTTTCGAAAAATGTGCATTGAGTATTACAAATTAGATCCTTATGGATGCATGCCTCAAGATGACTGGTATCCCACTTGATTTAATAACTGATATTGATCAATATTTGTTTGTGGAAAAAGGATTAAGAGGCGGTACGAGTTATATTGCAAACAGATATTCACAGGCTAACAATAAATATATGGAAAGCTATGACAAGGAAAAAGAAAGCAAGTACATAATATATCTTGATGCTAATAACTTGTATGGGGGGGCCATGTGTCAACCGTTACCTACTGGCAACTTCAAGTGGGTTGATAAGTTTGAAAAATGAAAATCAAATTACATTGCTGAGTGTGATATTACGTATCCTGAGAAACTGCATGACTCGCATAATGATTATCCTCTCGCCACGGAAAGTTTAAATATCAAAGATGAGTGGTTGTCAGACTATTGTAAAAAATTAAAACAAAAGTTTAATCTAGGAAATTGTAGTGTTAATAAACTTGTTACGACGTTGAAAAATAAAGAAAAGTATGTCGTGCATTTTAGAATTGTATAAAACACTTGCATTAAAGGTGACAAAAATACATCGAATACTACAGTTTGACGAATCAGAGTGGTTAAAGACATACATAGATTTTAATACTGCCAAGAGGACAGCTGGTAAAAATGCTTTTGAAAAGGATTTCTTCAAACTGATGAACAATTCAGTTTTTGGCAAAACTATGGAAAATTTGAGAAAAAGAATTAATGTTAAATTGACTCACGACGAGGAGGTCCTTTTAAAATATGCGGCAAGACCTTCATTTATTTCTTGTATAATGTTTAATGAACATTTATTTGCCATAAACAGAATAAAAGAACGATTAGTTTTAAATCGTCCTATTTATGTTGGTATGTGTATTTTAGACTTGTCAAAATATTTGATGTATGATTTCCATTACAACTACATTAAAAACAAATATGATAAAAAAGCTAAGTTATTATTTACTGATACCGATTCCTTGTGTTATGAAATAAAAACAAAAGATGTGTATGCAGACTTTTACAAGGATAAAGAACTTTTTGATAATTGTGATTATGATCCAAAAAGTAAGTTTCATTTTAATGATAATAAAAAAGTTATTGGCAAGATGAAAGATGAAACTTGTGGAATACCCATTGTTGAATTTGTTGGGTTGCGAAGTAAACTATATTCGTATATGTTAGATAATGAGGTTAGTGCAAAGAAATGTAAGGGCGTTAAAAAGTGTGTTGTTAAAAAACAGATAGCACATGATGATTACAAACAGATTTTGTTTACGGCAACAGAAGCTCACCATGAGATGAAAGTCATTAGATCACAAAAGCATAACATAAGCAGCTATGTAATAAATAAAAAACGTTTATCAGCTTATGATGATAAACGGCACATATTAGATAATGGACAAGACACATTAGCATACAAGTAAAAGATGATATGCAGAGCGATGATGAAGACTACTGCCCGGTTCCGTCTGACTTTGCTTGACGAGTCGCAAATGTTATTGAAAAACTTCGCCGAAAGTAGATTCGGCGAAAGTAGACATAAAATAAAATTATTGCGCTCTCCTAACGAGTTGCAAATGTTATGTTATTAAAATGACAAACCGGATTGATTAGTAGCGGGGTTGCTTGAGAAAACTGTTGAAATATGTTGGTGTTGATTTAGGCGTGACTTACATTTAGATCTTAGTGGTACAAATGAGAGTTACGCTTGAGTTCCTCCTGGCATATTTCATTAGTTTTTCTCATTCCCCGCGAGGGGAAATTGCGCCTATACCCCCCTTTCTATACTACTGCGAGGGATGGAGGGAGGGAGATGAGAGAGATGGGGTTGAAGGAAGAAGGGAGTGTGGGAGGGATTAAGAGAGAGAGAGAGAGAGAAAGGGAGAGAGAGAGAGAGAGTTTGTTTCTATATATAGTCTTATACACATAGGAGCCGGAGGGCCCCACACATGTTTCGTGATGGGCTTCAGATTTATGTTTTACGGAAAAAAAATGCAACAACAATTGTATGAATAGCCAGCATGAACATTACAATTCAGATTGATCAGATTTTAAAATCAATAGAAAATATTTTGCTCAATCTGTGAAATCAAGGATTCTTCCCGCTGAAAAAAAGATTTAAAAGATGTTAGTTTCCGCCTGTACGGCGAGTTAACTAAAAACTGAACGTTTTATTAGAATTATTAAACTTTAAATAAAGTAATTAACGTTTCATAAGTTAACTTATGTAAATCTTTAATTAAGTTAAATGATTTGTAAAGTAATTTTAAATGAAAACAAGCCGGTAGCCATTCTTGAAATTTAACCTAAGAATATCACTTATTTTGGTGTCCGGTGGAATTAACCTCCCTCTCCGCCCTGGATTTTGTTTTGATTTCCTTCCTTCAGTGTGTTGCATTTCCCCCATGTACTAGTATATATTTGTTTTTATGCATTCCCAATTCAACCAAGGCTACAGTCTCTGTGTGCCCCAGTGTGCCCCAGTGTAACTACGGACCTGAAAAAGCAGACTATTGAAAAGCACAGGGTCCTTTGGGATTGAACATATTTATGTGTAAGAAACTTATTTAGTACAGTTTATGTTAATCGGCCTTCGTAGCGCAGTAGGTTAACGCGTTATTCTAGATATGCTTACCCCCGTTGCGGACGGGCTGCAAACCCGCGGCTCTGCACTTTATTTTAAAAGCAAAAATGTTTTATGATTTTCTTTTTTTATGAAAAAGTGGTAGTAAAATGGCTTTGAGATTCATCAAATTTAAATGTTAACAAACAAATAGATAAAAGCACGTACACAAGCACGACCAACGCACGCACGCACGCACCCACCCACACACGCGCGCGCGCAAGCACGCGCGCGCACATACACTCTCCCATATGTTAGTTAATATTAACATTTGAAATTTGTGTAAACGGTGTCAGAAAGAAATTTACAAAAAGACGAATACTCAGTCCGTCCGCAATAACTGGATCCTGCGACTGCGTAAAATACATTTGAGATATCGAAATAAAATGTTATTTGTATATCCTTGGCAATATGGAGATGACGGACGTCATTGTTTTTATTTCGTCAAAATGTGATTGCCAAGGCAACACAGTGGGAAACAAATCCGAAAGGTCAGGATATATGTGGCATGTTTCAAGAAGAGACATTCAATTTATAAAATTTACTCCAGAACGACAGTGTTTTACTCTTTTGTTGTATTGCCAAGAAACTCCGGAATTGTGTAACGGAAGGATAAACGGGTGGGCGACCTTCGTGTGTATACCCCCACATCCTAAAAACTACGATTTATAATAATATTACTGGTATTTTTTCAACAAACGCAAATTCCACATTTATAACTATTAATTTGAGCAATACCCTTCAAGTGTCTCCCTGTCCAGTGTCAACACCTGAGCATGTATTTTACAGTACATACTATTTGCTACCGATACACGCTCTCTGTATATGTGTACATGTATAATATGTGTGTGATTTTGTATTGTTTCAAGGATATTATAGGAAATAAATATATATATATGGAACATATGTGGAATACGCGGGTAAGTGTTTATAATTCTCTACATAGTGATGTATTTACGTTATGCTTATCTCATTCTCCCCACCCCCACCCCCTCCCCCCTCCCCCACTTCTGTTGAACAAACATGTATATATTTACATTACACGCCATTGAATATCACCATCGAGTTGAACAGTCTGTAGTTATCGGATATCTGAGCAAATTACATTACACGCCATTGCATATCACCATCGAGTTGAACAGTCTGTAGTTATCGGATATCTGAGCAAATTCCTATATAAAAGTTTAGGCTTATATACCCGTAATCACTGGGTGGTGAAGCGTTTATCCCGCCTATTATGGAAATGTCTCGATATGCGCTACAACAATATACCAGCCTAAACAATCTATACAACACATCCAGCAAAGATCTTCATCTATAGGCTTTCTTGCGTTTAAAATACCTTGAAATTGTATTATTTTATCGGGATCGTGTAGCTTTAAATACTTGGTCTGGAGATGTATACAAATCACCTCACTCGGTTTATGCCACATTTGATGGACAGAGAAGTGAGAAAACAAATGATAGTTATGTTCAAACCGTATTCAAAAATGATAAATTGTTTGCATCACCTCTCCTTGTGTGTTGGGCATGAGAATTATTTGCAAGCAAATCACCTCTTCACAACTTACTGGAATGATCAGGATCCACAAAACAAATGCATTGTTGTCTTACTGCTAATGAACACATTGCATATGTCATTTAGAGCTGCCCCAGAGATAGAGGACTGAAACAGGAGTCCGGGAACCCGTGATCTACTCTAATTATTATTTAGATGCATATGGTTCTAAAAGTTTTAATTATTTTTCAAAATAGTAAATGTTTCGTATCACCCGCCCCTGTGTGCTAGGCCTGAGGATTGTTTGTACCAGATCATGGAAACAAATCACCTCTCCACTACACACTGGCATTAGGATCAACAAAACAACTGAATTGTTGTATATGGTTCAGAAACACATAGTATTACTATATGTCATTTAGAGTCGCCTAAGCGAGAGTGGAAGGATACATTACTCCTACGGTATATTATTATCGATAAGATGCATACGGTTCTTTAACATGCTCAGAGAATATACTCCGTAACACAGGACCACCTAGTTTACATTTCAATCGGGCAGGCGAGGCTAACAGATACAATTTGTTTAATTTTTAAAAACGGTAAATGTTTTGCATCACCTCTCCTTGTGTGCTGGGCGAGGCTTAGTTGCAAGCAAATCACATCTCCACAACAAACTGGCATGATGATCGACAACACAAACAATAGTTTCGTTCAATTTCCAAAAATGTTCAATGTTTCGCATCACCTCCCCTAGAGTGCTGGGCCTGAGGATTACTTTCAAGCAAATCACCTCTCCGCTACAAACTACAAGTGCTACAGAACCATACGAATCTATTCGTGAGTAACAGTAGGTCATGTTTTCGAGATTCCTATGTATCTCTTTTGAACAAGGGTCAAGTTTGACAATGTCCTCCACTAAACAGAGATTTTAAAGAAACAGGATTTTTTAAATGGAACTATGTAACAATTGTGCATGTTTAAAATAAACCTTATATTAAATAAGAAATTGAACTCCAGGTTTTTTTTTCATTACAACTTTACAACACTGATGTAAAGCGAGCGCGAGACGAGTTTGAAGGGTTCAGACAATGCTCTAATCATGCTAACTAAATGTTTGTGTTGGATCGCTAGTTATGCTTACAGGCTTGCTCATATATACTGTATCATTTGGTACCAGTTGTGGTGCTTTTAAGATGACTCTTCAAAGAGTTCTGTAAACTTGAAGAGAGAAGAAGTTACCATCGTTGAGAAACAATAGAATATCGGTTTTCATGAAGGACAGAACATCTCTCATCATTTGAGATCTATTAAAACATTTATAGGGAATGTGTACATGTAAAGGCACAACTGCTTATTAAGCCCAAACACTGTTTTCTGGTCAGAGCTACTGATATGCAACATGAATACAAATAATTTCACTACATATTAACTAAACTTATTGTTTTAGTTATATAAATTGGTTTCACTTTTGGTATACATATAGAGAGATACATTTTTGTTCAAGATTTCAATTGGTAAACACACAAAGTTAAACACAGATCACAAAGACGGACTCGAGCGACTGGGACTGCCCTACCTACAAGATCACGCCTCCGTAACCGGAGACGTCAGGGGCGTAACGCGGAATACTCCTTTACTCCCGGGAGTAACTTGGAAAAATAAAACGAAAAAAATAGATATCCTAAAAAGTTTAAAAACTCAATAAAAATCAGAGGGTGCATGATGGGGTGGGGGCGTCAAGAAAGGTAAAGGTCGAAAGTTGCCATTTTTGGCCAACATAAAATGTTTATATTCCTGACAAATATCGCTTGTACGAGCACCATTTTGGTCCGAAAAAGAAAATAATATATCGGGGGAGGACCCTCCGAATCCGCTTGTGGAAGAGGTGCTCCTATTCACAAACCCTTCAACACACTGCGCTCCGCACGTCGTATTAGGAGTATGTTGAAAATACATGTTGCCTCAACCATTTTCTCTTTAGACAATATTGTAAAAAGAATAGTTGATATTACATATCGATTGTGTTACTATTTTGTTATTATTTGGTCTCGTGTCACACAGCGCGGGCGGCGGACGGCGGGCAGGTGGAAGGATGGATTTTCGTTCATTAAAACATGGATTGACTTCATATTTATGGACATGTTTAGGGCCACAATATCTCGGTCAAGGTCGATAACTACCCAGACCTCACCGGAGTCATGGTCCTTTGATTGTTGAAATTTGGACAGGTTTGCGGTTTCCGCTCAGTAACTTCAATATTTATAATCCATTGTTAATGAAACTTTGGCACAATATCTCGGCCAGTTCGATAACCAGACATAGTGCTCTTTTAACGCCTGAGTTATGTCGCTTGGATATTTGAAAATTGAAGACTATTGCGGTTTCCACTCAATAACTTTATTATTTCAATCCGATCTTGATAAAACTTTGGAACGGCGCTTATGGACATACCCTTAGTTCAGAATTCCGCATGCGGAAGAAATGCAGAGACAATTCGGAAACAAATGCGGAAAAGGCTAAATCTTGCGGAAATTCATTCATTTTATGCATTTGCGGAAATTTTGAAATGCAAAAAAAAGCGGAATGCAGAGAATATGCGGAAAATATGCGGAAAAAGAGAACTTCAAAAAAAAAAAAGATTTGGACTTAAACATTTTTTAATGCGGAAAATTTGGAATTAGGTTTATTTTGAGATGGATATTTTACAAATATAAAGTTGATAATGAATATCCAATACATAACACGTCAGACTCAATCCAACTTCATAACTCGAGTTTAAAGCATTTAGCTCACAACTCTCAAAAAACAGAAAACGGAAGAACCGATTGATTCTCCCCGAATATAGGTACAGATGTATAATGAAACTTCAAAGTCACATACTGATACTTCCTATAAAGTTTAATAGAAAGAGGATGAAACAAATTAGGAGTAGACCGGACAAGCTATATAAACGACACTACAAATCCTGATCCTGCTAGAGGCATAGGGGTAGGACCCCCTCCTCCCTTTCCCGCCCTAACCCGTCATCTTCATTATTTTGTCATTTTTAGCTCTACTGGTCGTCAGTTGTCCGTTAACTTTTGTCTCGTTAAGACGATAGGACCTTCATTTTTCATCTGATATTTACAAAACTTTATCAGATGTTTTTTTTTTAATATTCGATTACCAAATGAATGGTAATCCATTTATTCACCCCGTAATAGGTTTGTGAGGGTCGGGGTGGGCCACCCCTCAACAAACCGTACAGATATGTATGTATTATGCATCATATTTATATATAAACAGTTTTCACATATACTTACATACAAAAATGCATATCATGATTAGAAGCTGTATAAATGGGGAGTTTTTTTTAAAAACATCTTTACAATTTCAAAAGAAGATTTAAAATACACATTTCTGAAAGAGGGACACCGAGGATCTTTCAAAAGTTTTATTTACAAATAAACCAGATTGCTGTATGTCCCTTTTACACTTGAAAGCAGAAAAAAGTTATAATTGTCAAGATATTTATTTTTCTACTTTAATACGCCTTCAATGATAATTGTAAAGATGTTTTTTTGTTTTTTTTTTTTAAAACCCAGCATATATATTTTACCTAATAAATTATTTAACATAGATAGTGCAAGGATAAAATAATCAAGTACGAACGTTTCAGTTTTTATACAAATCCACACACTATCTCTGCTGAGTTTTACTATAGTTGATTGTGTGAAAAAAATGCTGTTATCCAAAAAAAAATATATAAAGAAAAGACAAAATCTATCTATGGAGGTGTGACTCTTCATTATTCAGTGGGAACAGCGGGGAACATGATTTAGCTTGGGAACTTTTTTTTTTTCTGTATCAAAGATTAGAAAAAAAAAAAATATAGATGTGTTGCACAGTGTAACTTAAAAATTAAGACAAAAAACTTACTAAGTAGAGATTTATAAGTCGACCAAGGTTTTTCAAATTTATCAAATGCTCTTTATCAGATTATTAATAGTAATGAAAGCTCGGACAAGTTCGAAAACCAGCCAGATCTGACCACTAACAGCGGAGTTATGGCCCTTGATTTAGTTAAAATGCTATATTTTGCCTCGTTAAGACGATAGGGACTTCAATTTTCATTTTATCTTTACCAAACTCCGACAGATTATTAATATCAATGAAAGCTCCGAAAAGTCCGAAAAACTGTTATATCGGATAACTAACAGCGGAGTTATGGCCCTTGATTTAGTTAAAAATGCTATATATTGCATCGTTAAGACGATAGGGCCTTCATTGTTCATCCGATCTCTACCAATCTTTACCAGATTGTAATTGTTAATGAAAGATTGGACAAGTCCGAAAACCAGGCAGATCGGGCCAGTAACAGCGGAGTTATTGCTCTTGATTTCGTTAAAAATGCTATATTTTGCCTCATTAATACGATAGGGCCTTCATTTTTCATCTGGTATTTACCAAACTTTACCAGATGTTTTGACTTTTTTATTTTTTAATATTATTATATTGTTTTGTTTAATTCTTTTTTTTTCTCTTTTTTTTTTAAATTCTTTTTTTTTTGGATTTGACGAAGCATTAATTGATGAAGCATTGCTATGATTTCTAGGTATGAAGTCTCATTCATAGAAGAAAGTGGGCCAAATTAAAATACCCATGCCAGACTAGACACAGTCGACTTATTTCCCATGATTACCAGGTGAGCTATTTAAGGCCATCCTGGCCCTGTTGTTTTTGCAATGTTTTAAAAGAAGTACTGATGGGAATTTTATGCTGACAACCCTTGATATAAGAGCCAAATTAGCAGGTAGAGCGTCCACAGGCCCTCTTTGGCCTCTTGTTTATCCTGCTTATTCAAGTTCTTCATCCTGACACCGCATATGCAAGCTTGGAATCGTGGCTCCATCGTAAATGTTGCAGTGTTTAAAAACAATAATTGCAGCAACTCTGCAGTTCACTTTTTTTATATATGCATCAGTTTATTTTTACGTGTATTCATTTAAAACGGCAGTATACGAGTTAAAAGCCAGTTTATTTACAGATCAAACAACTGCAAGTACGCGATACTCAATTGTAGTAAGTGTTATCACGATATGCATCAACACTGGAAAGTTTTATAAACAAATTGGTAGGTTTATAAACAATGTAAGGAGAGTCAGTGCTGTAATGGTTAGCAGGATGTACTGTTTGATACCCGGCCGCAGTTGATTTTCCGACTGTAATCAGTGCTGGTTGATTTCATAATTGGGTACTGTTTTCAGTAGCAGTACGAGCCTAGACTTAGTGCCGGTGGTACTGTTTCAGCAGTACTAGTCAAGAAGGTATGCCGGTGTGTGTGTGTGTGTGGGGTGGGCGGGGGGATGAGGGGGGGACGGTTTTTAACAGCAGTACTAGATTAGACTGGATGCCGGGTGGAGTTGGGGAGATGGACTGTTTCCAGCAGTACTCGCCTAGAATGGATGCCGGGAGGGGGGGGGGGGTGGGGCTGTTTCCAACAGTACTAGCCTAGACTGGATACCGGGAGGACTATTTCCAGCAGAACTAGCTTAGATTGGATGCCAAGGGACTGTTTCCAGCAGTATTCGCCTAGAATGGATGCTAAGGGTGCTGTTTCTGGCAGTATTCGCCTAGAATGGATGCCAGGGGTACTGTTTCCAGCAGTATTCGCCTAGAATGGATGTCAGGGGTACTGTTTTCAGCAGAATTCGCCTAGAATGGATGCTAAGGGTACTGATTCTGGCAGTATTCGCATAGAATGGATGCCAGGGGTACTGTTTCCAGCAGTATTCGCCTAGAATGGATGCCAGGGGTACTGTTTCCAGCAGAATTCGCCTAGAATAGCTACCGGAGGACTGTTTCCAGCAGTACTCGCCTAGAATGGATCCGGTGGGGGGGGGGGGGGGGGGGTTGTGTATGTTTCTAACAGTATGAGCCTAGACTGGATGCTGAGGTGGGGGTGTTTTCAACAGTAAAACCTAGACTGGATACCGGGTGGACTGTTTCCAGCAGTACTAGCGTAGACTGGCTGTCGAGGGGACTGTTTCAAGTAGTACTAGACTAGACTGGATACCGGGAGGACTGTTTCAAGCAGTACTAGCTTAGATTGGATGCCAAGGGACTGTTTCCAGCAGTATTCGCCTAGTATGGATGCTAAGGGTGCTGTTTCTGGCAGTATTCGCCTAGAATGGATGCCAGGGGTACTGTTTCCAGCAGTATTCGCCTAGAATGGATGTCAGGGGTACTGCTTTCAGCAGAATTCGCCTAGAATAACTACCGGGGGACTGTTTCCAGCAGTACTCGCCTAGAATGGATGCCGGGGGGTTGGGGATGTTTCTAACAGTACGAGCTTAGACTGGATGCTGAGGTGGGGGTGTTTTCAACAGTAAAACCTAGACTGGATACCGGGTGGACTGTTTCCAGCAGTACTAGCCTAGTCTGGCTGTCGAGGGGACTGTTTCAAGCAGAACTAGACTGGACTGGATACCGGGAGGGCTGTTTCCAGCAGTACTAGCTTAGACTGGCTGTCGAGGGGACTGTTTCCAGTAGTACTAGCCTAGACTGGACACCGGGTGGACTGTTTCCAGCAGTACTAGCCTAGATTGGCTGTAGAGGGGACTGTTTCTAGCAGTACTAGCCTAGACTGGATACCGGTTGGACTGTTTCCAGCAGTACTAGCCTAGACTGGCTGTCGTGGGGACTGTTTCCAGCAGTACTAGCCTAGACTGGCTGTCGGGGGTACTGTTTCCAGCAGTACTAGCCTAGATTGGATACCGGGTGGACTGTTTCCAGCAGTACTAGTCTGGACTGGCTGTCAAGGGGACTGTTTCCAGCAGTACTAGCCTAGACTGGATACCGGGTAGACTGTTTCCAGCAGTACTAGTCCAGACTGGTTGTCGGGGGGACTGTTTCCAGCAGTACTAGCCTAGATTGGATACCGGGTGGACTGTTTCCAGCAGTACTAGCCAAGATTGGATACCGGGTGGACTGTTTCCAGCAGTACTAGCCTAGACTGGCAGTCGGGGGGACCGTTTACAGCAGTACTAGCCTAGATTGGATACCGGGTGGACTGTTTCCAGCAGTACTAGTCTAGATTGGCTGTCGAGGGGCCTGTTATAACAGTGCTAGCTTCGACTGGATGCCGAGGAACTGTTTCCAGCAGAACTAGCCTTAACTGGATGTCGAGGGGACTGTTTCCAGCAGTACTAGCTAAGATTGGATGCCGGGGGACTGTTTCCAGCAGTACTAGCTTAGATTGGCTGTCGAGGGGACTGTTTCCAGCAGTACTAGCCTAGACTGACTGTCTAGGTGACTGTTTCCAGCAGTAATAGCTTAGATTGGCTATCGAGAAGACTGTTTCCAGCAGTACTAGCCTAGACTGGCTGTCGACGGGACTGTTTCCAGATTGGATGCCCGGGAACTGTTTCCAGCAGTACTAGCCTAGACTGGCTGTCTAGGGGACTGTTTCCAGCAGTACTAGCTTAGATTGGATGCCGGTTGGACTGTTTCCAGCAGTAATAGCTTAGATTGGCTGTCGAGAGGACCGTTTCCAGCAGTACTAGTTTAGACTGGCTGTCGACGGGACTGTTTCCAGCAGTACTAGCTTAAATTGGATGCCGGGGGACTGTTTTCTACAGTAATAGCATAGATTGGATGTCGGGGGACTGTTTCAAGCAGTACTAGCTTAGATTGGATGCCGTGAGACTGTTTCCAGCAATACTAGCCTAGATTGGCTGTCGAAGGGACAGTGTCCAGCAGTACTAGTCTAGACTGGCTGTCGACGGGACTGTTTCCAGCAGTATTAGCTTAGATTGGATGCCGGTGGACTGTTTTCTACAGTACTAGCTTAAATTGGATGTCGGGCGACTGTTTCCAGCATTACTAGCTTAGATTGGATGCCGTGGGACTGTTTCCAGCAATACTAGCCTAGATTCGCTGTCGAAGGGACAGTGTCCAGCAATACTAGCTTAGATTCGATGCCGGGGGATTGTTTCCAGCAGTACTAGCCTAGATTGGCTGTCGATGGGACTGTTTCCAGCAGTACTAGCCTAGACTGGCTGTCGATTGGACTGTTTCGAACAGTACTTGCTTAGATTGGATGCCGGGGAGCTTAGATTGGATGCCGGGGGACTGTTTCAAGCAGAACTAGCCTAGACTGGCTGCCGAGTTGACGGTTTAAAACAGTACTAGCCTAGATGGGCTGTCGATGGGACTGTTTCCAGCAGTACTAGCCTAGACTGGCTGTCCAGGGGACTGTTTCCAGCAGTACTAGCTTAGATTGGATGCCGAGGGAATGTTTCCAGAAGTACTAGCCTAGATTCGATGTCGAGGGGAGTGTTTCAAGCTTTACTAGCTTAGATTGAATGCCGGGGACTGTTTCCATGAGTACTAGCCTAGACTGGCTGTCGATGGGACTGTTTCCAGCAGTACTAGACTAGATTGGCTGTTGTGGGGACTGCTTCCAGCTAAACTAGCTTAAATTGGCTGTCCAGTGTACTGTATACAGCAGTACTATCCTAGATTTGCTGTCGAGGAGATTATTTCCAGCAGTACTAGCCTAAACTGGCTGTCGAGGGAACTGTTTCAAGCAATACTAGCCTAGACTGGCTGTCGGGGGGACTGTTTCCAGCAGTACTAGCCTAGATTGGCTGTCGAGGGTACTGTTTCCAGCAGTACGAGCCTAGATTGGTTGTCGAGTGGACGATTTCCAGCAGTTCTAGCCTTGACTGACTGTCAAGGGGACTGTTTCCAGTAGTACTAGCTTATATTGGCTGTCGAAGGGACTGTTACAAGCAGTACTAGCCTAGATTGGCTTCGTGGGGACCGTTTCCAGCTGCACTAGCTTAAATTGGCTGTCCAGTGTACTCATTCCAGCAGTACTAGCCTAGATTGGCTGTCGAGGTGATTGTTTCCAGCAGTACTAGCCTAAACTGGCTGTCGAGGGAGCTGTTTCGAGCAGTATTATCCTAGACTGGCTTTCGAGGGGACTGTTTCCAGCAGTACTAGTCTAGATTGGCTGTCGAGGGGACTGTTTCCAGCAGTACTAGTCTAGATTGGCTGACGAGGGAACTGTTTCCAGCAGTACTAGCCTAGACTGGATACTGGGTGGACTGTTTCCTGCAATACTAGCCTAGATTGGCTGTCGAGGGGACTGTTTCGAACAGTACTGGGCTAGACTGTGCTAGACTGGCTGTCGAGGGGACTGTTTCCAGCAGTACTAGCATAGACTGGTTGTCGAGGCAACTGTTCTCAGCAGTACTAGCCTAGACTGAATACCGGGTGGACTGTTTCCAGCAGTACTAGCCTAGACTGGCTGTTGAAGGGACTGTTTCCAGCAGTACTAGCTAGATTGAATGCCGTGGGACTATTTCCAGCAGTACTTTCCTAGATTGGCTGTCGAGTATACTGTTTCCAGCAGTTCTAGCCTAGATCGGCTGTCGAGGGGACTGTTTCCAGCTGTACTAGCCTAGATTGGCTGTCGAGGGGACTATTTCCAGCATTACTAGCCTAGATTGGCTGTCGAGAGGACTGTTTCCAGGAGTACTAGCCTTGACTGGACACCGGTTGGACCGTTTCCAGCAGTACTAGCCTAGACTGGCTGACGAGGGGATTGTTTCCAGCAGTACTTGAATAGACTGGCTGTCGAGGTGACTGTTTCCAGCAGTACTAGCCTATACTGGTTGTGGAGGGGACTGTTTCCAGCAGTACTAGCCCAGACTGGCTGTCGAGAGGACTGTTTCCAGCAGTACTGGCCTTGACTGACTGTTTCCAGCAGCACTAGCCTAGACTGGAGACCGGATGGACTGTTTCCAGCAGTACTAACCTAGATTGGCTGTCGAGGGGATTGTTTCCAGCAGTACTAGCCTAGACTGGATACCGGGTGGACTGTTTCAAGCAGAACTAGCATAGACTGGCTGTCGGGGGGACTGTTTCCAGCAGTACTATCCTTGATAAGATACCGGTCGGACTCTAGCCTGGACTGGCTGTCGAGTGGATGGTTTTTAGCAGTACTAGCCTAGATTGGATACCGGGTGGACTGTTTCCAGCAGTACTAGCCTAGACTGGCTGTCGATGGGACTGTTTCCAGAAGTACTAGCCTAGACTGGATACCGGGTGGACTGTTTTCAACAGTACTAGCCTAGACTGAATTCCCGGAGGATTATTTCCAGCAGTTCTAACATAGACCGGCTATCGAGTGGACTGTTTCCAGCAGTACTAGCCTAGACTGGATACCGGGTGGACTGTTTCCAGCAGTACTAGCATAGACTGGCTGACGAGGGGACTGTTTCCAGCAGTACTAGAACAGACTGGCTGTCGAGGTGACTGTTTCCAGCAGTACTAGCCTATACTGGTTGTGGAGGGGACTGTTTCCAGCAGTACTTGCCTAAACTGGCTGTCGCGGGTTCTGTTTACAGCAGTACTAGCGTAGACTGGCTGTCGAGGGGACTGTTTCCAGCAGTAATATCCTATACTGGCTGCAGAGGGAACTGTATCCAGCAGTACTAGCATAAACTCGATACCGGATGGACAGCTTCCAGCAGTACTAGCCTAGATTGGTTGTCGAGGGGACTGTTGCCAGCAGTACTAGCCTAGACTGGATGTCCAGGAGACTGTTTCCAGAAGTACTAGCTCAGATTGGATGCCAGGGGACTGTTTTCTGAAGTACTAGCCTAGATTGGCTGTCGATGGGAGTGCATAAGGCTTTACTAGCTGATATTGAATGCCGGGGGACTGTTTCCATCAGTACTAGCCTAGACTGGCTGTCGATGGGACTGTTTATAGCAGTACTAGCCTAGATTAGCTGTCGAGGGGATTGTTCCAGCAGTACTAGCCTAAACTGGCTGTCAAGGAAACTGTTTTTACAAGCAGTACTAGCTTAGACCGGCTGTCGAGGGGACTGTTTCCGGCAGTACTAGCATAGATTGGCTGTCGAGGCGACGGTTTCCAGCAGTACTATCCTTGACTGGATACCGGGTGGACTGTTTCAAACAGTACTAGCCTAGACTGGCTGTCGAGGGGACTGATTCTAGCTGTACTAGCCTAGACTGAATTCCCGGAGGATTATTTCAAGCAGTTCTAACATAGACCGGCTATCGAGTGGACTGTTTCCAGCAGTACTAGCCTAGACTGGATACCGGGTTGACTGTTTCCAGCAGTACTAGCATAGACTGGCTGACGAGGGGACTGTTTCCAGCAGTACTAGAACAGACTGGCTGTCGAGGTGACTGTTTCCAGCAGTACTAGCCTATACTGGTTGTGGAGGGGACTGTTTCCAGCAGTACTTGCCTAGACTGGCTGTCGCGGGGACTGTTTACAGCAGTACTAGCGTAGACTGGCTGTCGAGGGGACTGTTTCCAGCAGTAATATCCTATACTGGCTGCAGAGGGAACTGTATCCAGCAGTACTAGCATAAACTCGATGGACAGCTTCCAGCAGTACTAGCCTAGATTGGCTGTCGAGGAGACTGTTGCCAGCAGTACTAGCCTAGATTGGCTGTCGAGGCAACTGTTTCCAGCAGTACTAGCCTAGACTGGATGTCCAGGAGACTGTTTCCAGAAGTACTAGCTTAGATTGGCTGCCAGGAGACTGTTTTCTGAAGTACTAGCCTAGATTGGCTGTCGATGGGACTGAATAAGGCTTTACTAGCTTATATTGAATGCCGGGGGACTGTTTCCATCAGTACTAGCCTAGACTGGCTGTCGATGGGACTGTTTCTAGCAGTACTAGCCTAGATTAGCTGTCGAGGGGATTGTTTCCAGCAGTACTAGCCTAAACTGGCTGTCGAGGAAACTGTTTTACAGCAGTACTAGCCTAGACTGGCTGTCGAGGGGACTGTTTCCGGCAGTACTAGCCTAGATTGGCTGTCGAGGCGACGGTTTCCAGCAGTACTATCCTTGACTGGATACCGGGAGGACTGTTTCCGGCAGTACTGGCCTAGACTGGTTGTCGAGTGGTCTGTTTCTAGCAGAACTATCCTAGACTGGCTGTCGACGGGACTGTTTCCAGCAGTACTATCCTTGACTGGATACCGGGTGGACTGTTTCAAACAGTACTAGCCTAGACTGGCTGTCGAGGGGACTGATTCTAGCTGTACTAGCCTAGACTGCCTGTCGAGGAAACTCTTTCCAGCCGTACTAGCAAAGACTGGCTGTCGAAGGGACTGTTTCCAGCAGTACTATCCAAAACTGGACACCGGGTGGACTATTTCTAGAAGTACTAGCCTAGACTGCCTGTCGAGGGAACTGTTTCCAGCCGTACTAGCCTAGATTGGCTGTCGAGGGTATTGTTTCCAGCAGTACTAGTCTAGACTGGATACCTAGAGGACTGTTTCCAGCAATGCTAGCCTACATTGGCTGTCAAGGGGACTGTTTCAAGCAGTACTAGCCTAGATTGGCTGTCGAGAGACTGTTTCCAGCAGTACTAGCCTAGACTGGATGTCGAGAGGACTGTTTCCAGCAGTACTAGCCTAGACTTGCTGTCGAGGGTACTGTTTCCAGCAGTACTATCCTGGATTGGCTGTCGAGAGGACTGTTTCCAGCACTACCAGCTTAGATTGGATGCCGGATGGACTGTTTCCAGCAGTACTAGCCTATACTGGCTGTCGAG